>OY992887.1:109064949-109114949 GCA_963921405.1 Cepaea hortensis
CTCTCCTCTCACTCTCTCTACTCACTCTCACTCTCTCTCACTCTCTACTCTCACTCGTATCTCACTCTCTCTCACTCTCACTCTCTCTCTCACTCTCTCTCACTCTCACTCTCTCCTCCTCACTCTCACTCTCACTCTCTCTCCTCTCACTCTCACCCTCACTCTCTCTCTCACTCTCACTCTCACTCTCTCTCTCTCTCTCACTCTCACTCTCTCTCACTCTCAATCTCTTTCTCACTCTCACTCTCTCTCTCTCACTCTCACTCTCTCTCACTCTCACTCTCTCTCTCACTCTCACTCTCACTCTCTCTCTCTCACTCTCACTCTCTCTCACTCTCACTCTCTCTCTCACTCTCACTCTCACTCCTCTCTCTCTCTCACTCTCACTCTCACTCTCACTCTCACTCTCTCTCTCTCACTCTCACTCTCTCTCTCTCACTCTCACTCTCTCTCTCACTCTCACTCTCTCTCTCTTACTCTCACTCTCACTCTCTCTGTCTCTCTCTCACTCTCACTCTCTCTCACTCTCACTCTCTCTCTCACTCTCACTCTCACTCTCTCTCACTCCCCCCCCCCTCTCTCTCTCCTCTCTCTCTCTCTCTCTCTCTCTCTCTCTCTCTCTCTCTCTCTCTCTCTCTTTCTCCGGCATCTGACAACTTTCTATTTGTTGGTTTTTCATCTTGCTAAACCGGTTCTGTTGCGTAGGGATTACGAAAGCAATTCGTAATCCCACATACAGTGTTTTCAAAACATTGCTGCGGGTGATTTGGAAACAGACTGCCTAGCATTGAATTTTATACAATTGTATGAGTGACAGTCGTTCAGAAAACAATGGCCAAGAAATCGCTATAGCCAAACAACGCTGGGATTGACTCCTATGTCCTGTGAAGGACATGCATCTAACTTCCACTTTTTTTAGAGAAACAATTTACCTTGGCAATTCTTGTTCCATTTCATGCAAGACATCTTCCATCACAATTGCTAGTGTTCCGAGATAGGAGCAGAGGTAGCGTAGTAGCTAGAGTCTGTCCGACCAGGTTAACGTTGCAGTAAACGCTCCCAAGGAAACGCTTTAAAGACACTCTAAAGACCTCACTAAAAGCTTTTGGAATTCATCATGACACCCGGGAGACTGCTGCCAAAGACCGAAATTCGTGGCGTACATCATTACGCAAGAATGCAGTCACGTGGGAAGCAACCAGGACTGCAAGAGCTGTGAAGAAAAGGCTGGACAGAAAAACCACTGCAGGAGATCCTCCTCCTGGAACGTCAAGCATTCTTTGCCCACATTATCAAAGAACATTTCGAGCCAAAATAGGCCTTATCAGCCATCTTAGAACTCACGGCTCATACTTTCAACCCCCACTGGATGAAATGAATGGTCATCATCATCTTGATGGACAAGCAACAACATAGGTTCCAATCTGTTTCGAATTTTTTTCTGTCACGAGTTAAGGTGCATTGAGCATATCGCGCTGACACCCCTGTTGTATAGACCAATCGCCACCCTGTTGATGCTGCGTTCAGTAATCACATCGACCGCCATTATTTCCCCAGACTTTTCTGGAAGTTCACTTCAAACCAGAACCTCACTGGTCGGAAAAATACCCCTGCCAAGGGATAAAAGGATAAAAGATGTGGATTGAACCTTGTCATTGTCACGACAGACAAACACCCTAACCACTCCACCATAACGTCACCTACTCTACATGTGCAAATAAAACTTCAAAAGAGTTCTTATAAACATTACACTGCACCGTAGCAGCATCTACTCTACATGTGTCATAAAACAGTCACACAGTTTCTTATAAACACTACACTCTAACAACATGAGCTGGGGGTTCCTGAACAACCCCAGTCCTGCACCCCACGTATCAGGGTGATGTAGACATGTTTATGCCAGGCCACGCGGATGTAAGAAGAGGAGATGAACACATTGATAAACTTGCGGACCGGGCCTACCGTGGGAAGTTCACGAGTAATAGACCCGGCTGATATAGCGAAGATCATCCGAGAGGCGGACCGATCAAATGAATCAAGTAATGACTAAGAATCTTCAACCATGACCAGACTGCAAGAACATCTAGCCAAAAGGGGTGCAGCCGGACAAGAGTGCTATGAAAAGGCTAAAGAAGAACAGTCAACTAACACATAACTGGTGTCGCCGACAGCGACATGCTGAGGGAGATACTGAGGAGGGGATCCGAGCACTTAAAGACTGAATTGTCCGAAGTGCAGTGAGGATAATCTGATGCTGGCACTTGGCAATCTTGACAGACTATAGTTTCTTACATTGTGATACAAGAAAAGGCTTCACAACTACAACCTATGGTCGTAGCGAATGTGACTGATCAGACCGATTCGAGTGGTAAATGTTCGTCCACAAAGGATGCATGTGAACACATGGTCATTTCCATCATCACGCCCAACCTGACGTCTCACACACTGTGAATGTTACCTATCTGCAGTCATTGTCTCCTTCTTTATTTCCTTTCCCCTCAAGCAACGCGATTAGTGGCGACTTGCTCCTAAGGTGCAATATCAATGCTTGAATCAGTCATGTTCCGCTTATACATATCTGTGTACCCTAATAGAGGCCGACCACGAGATAATTTACTTAGCTGTAATTCGCCAAAAAGATGTCCTTTGGGATTCTACCGTCGTCCGTCCTCTTAATGTATTATATCCATCTAAGCTCACGAAGACTGAACAAACCGTCACACCACCAGATCTTCACAATTCTTAAATCCTGATCACTAAAGGCACCAGAGACCAGTTAAGACCAGGAATGGAGGTATACCTTTCCATGGCACAAAGCCCGGACTGAATTGTAGAGACCATGTGTTGCCCATGCAGCATGATCCCTCTCTCGGCTTGCCTAGTTTACTCCAGAGGAAAGGTAACACCAGAACGTCTGGATCAAGACAAGCTGCCGGATCAACAAAGCAATGCTTTAACTGTCCGTATGTCAGCGTTTCGTTCTTAGACGAGATGCCGACAAAGGCTTAGGGTCTGGTCTGCCATGCCATAGCTTTTAGTCTTTAGGCTGCATTTCCTGGCATGAGGGTAAGGCCTGTAGACTCCCAATTGCGCTCCTCCGCCAGAAGCCGTTAGCACAATGTGAGGTGTCGGGTTTGATGAGCGCCGCCCAACATTCGGGGTTAACAGAAAGCAGGTAGTACCGTCTACTGTCATACGGTAGCTCAGTCATATCAGACTAAGACCTGACAGGATAATCTGATGACCAACTAACTAATCTAGCTAGCTAACTAACTAACCATCCCAACAAAGTAACTAATCTAACTAGCTAGCTAACTAACCAACCCGACCAAGTAACCAACAAACTAGACACAGACACTCGCCAACAAGGAGCACCCAACAACAGTCTGTCACGCACTATTACACTTGCCAAAGAAAGAAAGAAAAGAATGAATATAATCCCTCACAGCCGAACCTGCCAGTAGAGACTCGCTTATATCATCATAGAACAACAACTTTCGTGGCATTCTCTGTCAGAAGTCTGACCCGTTGTGTTATTCACATTCATCTGCCCTGTTACAAACAGCAACTGAAATACCCTCTATTGAAACAAGACCTAATTTACATTCACATACCACAAAAGCTTCACGGGAAAGACCTCTGTTCTGGCCTTTCATTTGATGTTTTATTCAATTTACATTTAAATAAACGACTATTGCATTGCTCTTTATTCCAGAGAGCGCAGAGAATAATTACAAGTAACGTTTGTATCCAGGTTGCATTTAGCATGCACATTTAATGTTCATTGATCAGATCAGGAGCCAGGTAGCTAGATCTTATCATTGACCTGTTTTGCTTGGGCGAGACTCCATGGCAAAGACGCCGGCTTGAGTCATTTATTCGTAGTGAGGTCAGCGTGGCTGAATGGATAAGAACGCATGCTCTTAAATGTCTGGTGTGCTGTTGCCTAGGTAGAGGGTTCAAATCCTACACCGGTCAGCTGGACTAAAATGTTGGCTTATTGTTGTAGACTTGGGAACGTAACATACAAGTACCTCAGAAGTGGGAGTGGGTTGGCCTGAGGATAGGGACACTGCTAACAGATAAAGCTTAATCACACCCAACAAACTAAATCTTGTTAGTTGTGACAATACGTTCCATTTTTTCTCGTCTAATGGCGTGGCCAAAACATGAGGGCTGTCTCTGTCCTATGTTTGTAGTAAATTTTCTTTGTTTCTTTTCTACGTTTGTAATAAGTTGTCTTTGTGTGGTAACCTCTATCCTATGTTTGTAGTCGTTGTGTCGTTACCTCCTCCTTATGTTTGTAGTAAGTTGCCTTTCTCTCTTAGCACCTCTCCTATGTTTGTAGTAAGTCGTCTGATTGTATTTTCTATGTTTGTAGTAAGTCGCCTTTCTGTTTAGTCTCTTTCCTATGTTTGTTATAGTCTTATATTTCTCTTAGTCTCTTACCTATGTTTGTAGTAAGTCGTCTTTGTGTCTTATCTTCTGTCCTGTGCTTGTAGAAAGTCATTTTCTCTTAGCCCCTTTCCTGTGCTTGTAGAAAGTCATTTTCTCTTAGCCCCTTTCCTGTGCTTGTAGAAAGTCATTTTCTCTTAGCCCCTTTCCTGTGTTTGTAGTACGTCGTTTGTGTATCTTAGTCTTTTTCCTATGTTTGTAGTAAGTCATCTTTCTGTCTTAGCCTCTTTCGAAACATTTAGATGACTAAATTTAGCTGGCCAAGGAATTTGGAGCATTCTTCTGTCAAACCACATCACTGAGGTCTCAGAGGATTCTTTTAAGTGTTTACTAATTATTCATGATTCACAGCAGTATGTTAGAACTAGTTGTATGTAACATGCAAGAATTATCTTCCTAGGTTACAGTGAGAGGAATTTATTGCATAAGTTGTTTTATTTAACAGCGCCAAACTGACTCGTCATTTCGTTATTTATTTTACTCATACAACGAGATCTTTCAGTCCTTGGTGTGGAGTGGGCCAGGCTGTTAGGTGAAGTCAAAAGTTGTGAGAAGTTTTCCCTGTGTAAATAGTCGATGTGTGGGCAGCATTTGTCGATGTAAAACCGAGTGGTTGATGACTGTAGTATCAGAGCTCTCCTGGGTTTATGCTGGTGTCGCGACTCATATTTCTATTAGTGTTGCAACTCATATTTATGTTCGTATCACAACTGTTGTAGAGTCTTACGACCGACCGACCGACCGACCGACCGACACGAACTCGAAATCGTATTTTCTAGAATGAAACTTGATCGAAAATTACAAAGATATTGGAAAAAGAGGGGGGGGGGAAGATTAATATCTTGGTGATCTGGCTAACAGACAAACTGAAAAGTGAGGTCTGTCACCTGGTACCTTACGTCGCAATGACCCCCAGCATATATGGCTGTTTGTTTGACTGACTAGGCAGTTTTTACTTTCAGTAGTTAACTGGCGCCGTCTCCCTGGTCTAGGGGTTACACGACTTTCTACGTAATCCCGTATACTCTTGTGAGTAACTGACGTGTGCGAGAATTGGTAGTGATTCTCTCCGCATCGGTAACGTATGAGGTATGTGAGGATGTACCTTATGCAGTCGCTCAGAAAGCAATGGCAAACTACTGAGCGTAATCTTGCCAAGAAATCAACAATCAGCTGAAAGATGCTGGTGTTGACAGCGATATCCTGCAAAGGATATGCGAAAAAAAAAGATAACTAGCATCGTTTTTTTTAATGTTGCATGTCCTTTGCAGGACGTTACTATCAACCCAGGTAGTTTGCTATTGCTTTCTTAACGAGAGATTAACGCTTAACTCCAACTTGATGCCGGTATAGGGGTTAAATGTCTGACCTCGCCAGCAGCACTTTAACGCTGGTGTAGGGGTTAAACGTCTTACCTGGCCAGCAGCACACTTATCCGTTCAGCCAGGCCGACGAACTGACATAGTAGGCACAAGAGAACAGGCCTGGGGAATGAGTGACAGGTGAGGATGCCGCCCACACTAACACTTCATGTCAGCTGATTATAGTGAGTGTTTGAGTTCAGTGTGAGACCGTACGCCAACTATGGCGGAGACAAATGTCACACAGTCATTTCAAAGACCTTTGGTTCCGTAACAGCTTCATATCCCACAGACAATGGGTTTAGTTTGAGCTTCGGATTAATCGACAAAGTTTGTAGGGTGACAGAACTATCACGACGGTCTCGCGCTTGGCAGCTGTGACCACAATCGTCTGCTTCATTGTCCACTAGCCAGCTTCCGGTAGAGATTGCCCGCCAGGGACCCGCCAAGTTGGAAGAGAAAGAAGATGGGGCCAAAATCAACATATTACGGGTTGTTATAACGGTGGATTATGGCGCCAAATGATTGAAGGATCATTGATGTTTAAGGTACAGCTGAAAGATCAACAATCGTTGTGTTGTGATTTCACAATGCGTTATTTGTTTTTCCTGCTGTTTAATTTTCACCAGCTACGACAAATACAACTAAAACTGAAGTAATACAAGCTGGCAAATCTCCTGGTCCACTAAATATACTGATAAACTGTTCACTTCTGAAACAAGTTAAACATGTAAATATCTAGAAAGTGTGATCACAGAAGATGACAGAATAGACAGAGAAATTGCAATCAGATGTTAAAAAGCAAGTGCTCTTATATATCAACTATTGTTGTTGTTTGTCCATCAAGAATGATGATGACCATTTATTTCATCCAGTGGGGTTGAAGGTATGGAGCCGTGGGTTCTAAGATGGCTGATAAGGCCTATTTTGGCTCGAAATGTTCTTTGACAATGTGGGCAAAGAATGCTTGACGTTTCTGGAGGAGGATTTCCTGCAGTGGTTTTTCTGTCCTGCCTTTTCTTCACAGCTCTTGCAGTCCCGGTTGTCTCACATATGACTGCACCCTTGCGTAATGATGCACGCCGCGAATTTCGGTCTCTGGCTGCAGTCTCCCAGGTGTCATGATGAATTTCAAAAGCTTTCAGTGAGATTTTCAGAGTGTCTTTAAAGCGTTTCCTCTGGCCACCTTGGGAGCGTTTACCACAACGCAGTTCGCTGTAAAAAAATCGTTTAGGGAGCCTGTGATCTGGCATGCGAGTCAAGTGACCAGCCCAGCGAATCTGATTCTTCATCAGTATAGTGTGGATACTGGGCATGGGCGCTCTTTCTAGGACTTCAGTGTCTGGAATCCTGTCTTGCCATTTAATCTTCAGTAGCTTCCTTAGGCAGACTGTGTGGAAGTGGTTTAATTTCCTAGCGTGTCGCTGATAAACAGTCCAGGTTTCACAAGCATATAGCAGTGTGGATAATACAACTGCTGTGTAGACTTTTAGCTTTGTTTGCAGGCTTATTCCAGTTCTGTCCCATACATTCTTGTACAGTCTGCCAAAGGCGGCGCTGGCCTTGGAGATTCTTGCATTCACTTCGTCATCAATTGTGACAGCTTGTGACACAGTGCTGCCAAGATAGGTGAATTTCAACAACTATTACCCATACTTAAACATGCAAATATATCTATGTCCGCAAAACGACATAATAAATAGCATATTGACACCAACTCTATGTCACCAATGCCAAACTTGGGTATTATACAAATCACACTTAATCAAAATCAACACCCGCGAGATAAGATACTTGAGGAGAGCTGCCAACGTAACTATCCGAGACCAAGTAAGAAATTATCTTATCACAGACAGACCTTGCGCAACATTTATTGACAGTTAGAAAATCAAAATGATTCGGCCATCTTGCTAGACTGCAACACCAGCAACTACCAGCACTGGCCTCACATCAAAGAAGATCTGCTACGAATGCAAGAGGATGCCCGAGTAGAAAATGGTCTAACGACGTCAAAGACATTGCATAATCACATTGAATGGCACCATCCAGTGTCCATCCAGTGGCCCTGGAACGTCTACTACTCATCCCCACGACGCTTGACAGCAAAAAATTGAAGAATATAATGTTTAATTAGTTTAGTTTAGTCGACGGATCAACATCACGGCACACGGGTGTAACCCATAAGTGCTCCGTTCTACTCCTAACTCAAGCCTGAGTCCGAGAATCTCAGCTCAGTGTACGAACTCCGTAGCACCGGCGAGGATCCTGAAACACTTTGAGTAGATTTTTAACTCAAAATTTTGCCCGGGCAGCGCCGTTAGGCTTCTCTTTTTCGATTTCCAACTGCCAAGGCAATTTTTACGTGCGCAACAATACACATGGGCGTCCGATCTCACTACCCAGAGACCAGGTGGAATTTTGTTACTAGAAGTCCACGTGAAAATATCCCGGTCCTCACCGGGGCTTGAACCCGGGACCTCAAGCACTCAAGGCGGACACCATACCTCGAGACCACTCATCCCCCTGGAGTATGTTGTCACAACCGGAACATTGGAGGAGAGGGTAGGTAGGGGAACACCAAGAGAGTTTGGTATCTTCAAATAGAGAGACATCAGTCTCAGATATAACTGGCAGTACACGAGACAGAAGGTTGTAGAGAGACATGATCACCAACACCACACGGCATGGACTATAAGAAGATTGACAGTACACGAGACAGAAGGTTGTGGACAGACATGATCACCAACGCCACACGACATGGACTATAGGAAGATATACATATATCTGTGTGAGTGTGTGCGTGCGTGCGTGCGCCGCGCGTGTGTTTGTGTGTGTGTGCGCGTGCGTGCGTGTGTGTATTTCCATCATCATTACCATGTGCCATGCCGATAAGCATGAGCAGTCATGTTTCGCCATCTCACATGATCACTGGAGTCCTGGATCAGCTCTGTGTTCTTCTCTCGACCATGCCAAGCCAACTAGATATTTACATCACCACCTTCCGCTTGTTCTTTTCCCCTCCATCTTTCCCGTTGTCACCAAGTTCTCTAGTCTATATCTTCTCATAACGTGCCCACAATATTGTGACTGCCTACATCTAATTTCTCTAATCAGTTTACGGTTTACATTTGTTTCTTGTAGGACTTGCTCCTCGTTTGTCTGTATTTCACTCTCTCTCTCTCCCTCTCTCTCTCTCTCGCTCTCTCTCTCTCTCTCTCTCTCTATCTCTCTCTCTCTCTCTCTCTCTCTCTGTGTGATGCGTTATTATATATTATACGCGGGAAAGTCAATAAGTAAGTCACAAATGACTGTAGAAAAATAACTAAATATGATAACAATTTGAAACGAGTTTATTTTTATACATACATAGTCTCTTTATTTCTCAACATAATTTCCACCAACATTAATGCATTTATCCTATAGTTTTATCAGTCCTCCCTAATCGGCTGCATAGAACTGCGTGCTCTGTTTTCTAAACCACGTTTTTACTTTACATTCAACTTCGGCGTCATTCGCGAAATGTCTACCGCCAAGGTGGGTTTTCAGTTGACCAAAAAGGTGGAAATCGCTAGGGGCTAAGTCGGGGCTGTAAGATGGATGTTCCAGAATTTTCTCCTGAGTTAATCGAATCGTATGTGATCTGACATTGTCATGAAGAAGCAACACTCCTTTAGTCAGCAGTACTGGAAATTTCAATCGATCATGCATAATGCTGTATGCTGAACCATGTGAGCACCCTATTGCAGATGCTACAGAGTCTATCGTTACTTGCCTGTCACCTCTAATCATCTCCCCACCTGCTGCACGGATGCTTCTGTTGTAATCTCAACAGGACGACCAGATCGGATTTCATCAACAATTTTAGAGCGTCCTTGAGAAAATTTTTCTACCCAGCTATGCACCGCTTTACGGGACAAACATAAAGCATAAAGAGGAAGCATTTCCTTATGAATGTCCTTTGCAGGCAGTCCTTTTGACCCCCCCCCCCCTAAAAAAAAGCACAACAGCACGTTGCTCTTTGGTTGTACACTCCGTAAGTACAGTCGCCATTTTGTTTATACGCTGCGCATGCACATGAGACACCTAGCGCCACCTGACGAACGGGAATATAAAGTTCGATGTTATTGTCACCTAATGACACCTGTAGAAAACACCAACTACATTTACCTGCCATCCCACAGAACTGTATAACTTACTTATTGACTCGCCCTCATATGTAATATTCCATGGAAGTCGTGGTTTCTGTCTGTCTGTCTGTCTGTCTGTCTGTCTGTTTGTCTGTCCCTTTCTCCCTCTTTCTTTCCCCTCCCCCTTTCTCTCTCTCTCTCTCTCTCTCTCTCTCTCTCTCTCTCTCTCTCTCTCTCTCTCTCTCTCTCTCTCTTTTTTTTTCTCTCATACACATCTTTAACAATCCCTAATGCGAATTGGACATATGGTGCTCAACCCATGTTTTATCGACCAACCAGCACTCGGTATATGAAGTACTCAACAACAAGCCGGGCGCATTGACGCCCCTGGACATTTTATGGTACCTATTTTAACCTAGATCGACCCGGAGCCGAGATCACATTTTTAAACGTCGAATCCACTTTCATCAGTGCCAAGAAACATAAATATTCTACAAATGGTTGCATAATTTTGTTAGCATTAATATTTCATGTTGGAAATAATTGTGTGTTTCACAAGTTGTGGAGGAATTCCCGGCTAGAACATACTTACTCTACCTCATTATCTCTCCGTGACCACCACAAGTAATCTTTGTGAAGTTCTCTTCCGGGTAGAAATAGTCTGGAGACTCCAACGAGCAAATTTATATCGTCACGCAGAAGTACGGCCACAAATTGAGGGAAACTGTGTGCCTGTTCGGTGAAAACTTAATCAACAATATTGACACAAACTCAGATGTATTAATACGACATAGTTGAAAGGTCAGCGTGTGTGTTGCTGAAAAGTTTCATTAGTCAGTTATCAGAGGTCAAGGTTAGACAGCGTCAGGGTGAGGGTCAGTGTGAGAAAGACATTTAAAATGTATCAAAAGGCAATAGGACTTCATTGCACCGGGTTTTCTCACACATTCCTTGACCTGTTTCCTCAGGGTGGTCTGCCGAAAGCACCAGGACCTTTCCCTGGAGTCGCCAAGAAAACTACACTCGTAATCGAACGACGTAACTCAGAATCGAACCCACAACATTCGGAGCTCTAGGCATACGACGTAATCATTTGTCCACGGGGACTCCCTGTGAGAAAGCAAGAACGTGTGAAAGACAAACAAACAGACGGACTGGAGGAACAGATGCACAATACTGGCAACTTATCTTTGGGGCTATGTTACGTTATGTTATCTTATGTAAATTCAGGTCTTAGATATGACTGAGCTACACTAAGGACTCTCTGGCCGAGAAGTTAAACGACTTTCACCGTTATCCCGTTTATCCACGTAGGGTAACGCAGCGCGCGAGAATTGGAAGCGGTTCTCACCGCATTGGTAACTTACGGGATAAGTGAGCCGGCCGCTCAGAAAGCACGGGCAAACTACTGAGCATAATCTTGCCAAGAAATCAACGACAGCGGTAAAATGCTGGTGTGACAATGATGTCCTGTAAAGGATATGCGGGGAAAAAAACGTATGGTAGTAGACGGTACTACCTGCTATCTGTCAGCGCCGTATGTTGGGTCCCAGTCAGATGTGACTGAGCTACCGTAAAATATTAGAAGGTACTACCTGCTTTCTGTCAGCGCCGAATGTTGGGTCCCAGTCAGATGTGACTGAGCTACCGTAAAATAGTAGACGGTACTACCTGCTATCTGTCAGCGCCGTATGTTGGGTCCCAGTCAGATGTGACTGAGCTACCGTAAAATATTAGAAGGTACTACCTGCTTTCTGTCAGCGCCGAATGTTGGATCCCAGTCAGATGTGACTGAGCTACCGTAAAATAGTAGACGGTACTACCTGCTTTCTGTCAGCGTCGAATGTTGGGTCCCAGTCAGATATGACTGAGCTACCGTAAAATAGTAGACGGTACTACCTGCTTTCTGTCAGCGTCGAATGTTGGGTCCCAGTCAGATATGACTGAGCTACCGTAAAATAGTAGACGGTACTACCTGCTTTCTGTCAGCGTCGAATGTTGGGTCCCAGTCAGATATGACTGAGCTACCGTAAAATAGTAGACGGTACTACCTGCTTTCTGTCAGCGTCGAATGTTGGGTCCCAGTCAGATATGACTGAGCTACCGTAAAATAGTAGAAGGTACTACCTGCTTTCTGTCAGCGTCGAATGTTGGGTCCCAGTCAGATATGACTGAGCTACCGTAAAATAGTAGACGGTACTACCTGCTTTCTGTCAGCGTCGAATGTTGGGTCCCAGTCAGATATGACTGAGCTACCGTAAAATAGTAGACGGTACTACCTGCTTTCTGTCAGCGCCGAATGTTGGATACCAGTCAGATGTGACTGAGCTACCGTAAAATAGTAGACGGTACTACCTGCTTTCTGTCAGCGCCGAATGTTGGATCCCAGTCAGATATGACTGAGCTACCGTAAAATAGTAGACGGTACTGCCTGCTTTCTGTTAGCGCCGAATGTTGGGTCTCAGTCAGGCTGCTGTTCGTCCATCTATTGATGTTATCTTCCCACTCGTATCGTTGTCTACCTCTTGCTCTCTTGCCTTCAGCCTTACCCCCAGTATGGTTTCTATAAGAATGTTTTGTCGTTTAACGTGGCCGAAATATTTAACTTGTCTCATTTTTATTTATTTCATCAACTCTCTTTTCATTCCCCGTTTTTCTAGAACGTCTGTATTTGATTGTTTTTCTTTCCATGAAATACGCCATATTCGCCTGTATATCCACACCCTCAGGTCATCTTTTCGACTTTCTAACTAACTGTCCATTGTTCAGGCTTACACGCCATATAGAATTGTTGTGAATATACATGATAGTTTCACAATTCTCATTTTATATTGAATTCAAAGCGAACAACAACAAAACAAATGTCTATGGTGGGAGAAACTTGTTACTTATTCTAGTGTCTCCCCGTTTACTGTGATGTTCAAGACAGGAGAAACTTGTTACTTATTCTAAAGTCTCCCCTTTTAATGTGATGTCCAAGATAGGATAACCTTGATACTTATTCTAGTATCTCCCCTTTTAATGTGATGTTCAAGACAGGAGAAACTTGTTACTTATTCTAGTATCTCCCCGTTTACTGTGACGTTCAAGACAGGATAAACTTGTTACTTATTCTAGGAACTCCTCGTTTACTGTGATGTTCAAGACAGGAGAAACTTGTTTCGTGTATTAGTTGTTGGGTTTGTCAAGAGAAAAGGTGAAACAGAAATTATAATTTTGTGGGTAAATACGAGGCAAGAGAGACCGATGATTTACGAAGTGCCATAGATGGGTTAATACACGCGTCGCTAAATGTCGTCACCGCGGTATGAAGTGCCATAGATGGGTTAATGAACGCGTCGCTAAATGTCGTCACCGCGGTATGAAGTGCCATAGATGGGTTAATGAACGCGTCGCTAAATGTCGTCATCACGGCATGAAGTGCCATAGGTGGGTTAATGAACGCGTCGCTAAATGTCATCACCGCGGTATGACGTCCAGTAGATGGGTTAATGAACATGTCGCTAAATGTCGTCACCGCGGTATGAAGTGCCATAGATGGGTTAATGAACGCGTCGCTAAATGTCGTCACCGCGGTATGAAGTGCCATAGATGGGTTAATGAACGCGTCGCTAAATGTCGTCACCGCGGTATGAAGTGCCATAGGTGGGTTAATACACGCGTCGCTAAATGTCGTCACCGCGGTATGAAGTGCCATAGATGGGTTAATGAACGCGTCGCTAAATGTCGTCACCGCGGTATGAAGTGCCATAGATGGGTTAATGAACGCGTCGCTAAATGTCGTCACCGCGATATGAAGTGCCATAGATGGGTTAATGAACGCGTCGCTAAATGTCGTCACCGCGGTATGAAGTGCCATAGATGGGTTAATGAACGCGTCGCTAAATGTCGTCACCGCGGTATGAAGTGCCATAGATGGGCTAATGAACATGTCGCTAAATGTCGTCACCGCGGTATAAAGTGCCATAGGTGGGTTAATGAACGCGTCGCTAAATGTCGTCACCGCGGTATGAAGTGCCATAGATGGGTTAATGAACGCGTCGCTAAATGTCGTCACCGCGGTATGAAGTCCAGTAGATGGGTTAATGAACATGTCGCTAAATGTCGTCACCGCGGTATGAAGTGCCATAGATGGGTTAATGAACGTGTCGCTAAATGTCGTCACCGCGGTATGAAGTGCCATAGATGGGTTAATACACGCGTCGCTAAATGTCGTCACCGCGGTATGAAGTGCCATAGGTGGGTTAATACACGCGTCGCTAAATGTCGTCACCGCGGTATGAAGTGCCATAGATGGGTTAATGAACGCGTCGCTAAATGTCGTCACCGCGGTATGAAGTGCCATAGATGGGTTAATGAACGCGTCGCTAAATGTCGTCACCGCGATATGAAGTGCCATAGATGGGTTAATGAACGCGTCGCTAAATGTCGTCACCGCGGTATGAAGTGCCATAGATGGGTTAATGAACGCGTCGCTAAATGTCGTCACCGCGGTATGAAGTGCCATAGATGGGCTAATGAACATGTCGCTAAATGTCGTCACCGCGGTATAAAGTGCCATAGGTGGGTTAATGAACGCGTCGCTAAATGTCGTCACCGCGGTATGAAGTGCCATAGATGGGTTAATGAACGCGTCGCTAAATGTCGTCACCGCGGTATGAAGTGCCATAGATGGGTTAATAAACGCGTCGCTAAATGTCGTCACCACGGTATGAAGTGCCATAGATGGGCTAATGAACATGTCGCTAAATGTCGTCACCGCGGTATAAAGTGCCATAGGTGGGTTAATGAACGCGTCGCTAAATGTCGTCACCGCGGTATGAAGTGCCATAGATGGGTTAATGAACGCGTCGCTAAATGTCGTCACCGCGGTATGAAGTCCAGTAGATGGGTTAATGAACATGTCGCTAAATGTCGTCACCGCGGTATGAAGTGCCATAGATGGGTTAATGAACGTGTCGCTAAATGTCGTCACCGCGGTATGAAGTGCCATAGATGGGTTAATACACGCGTCGCTAAATGTCGTCATCACGGCATGAAGTGCCATAGGTGGGTTAATGAACGCGTCGCTAAATGTCGTCACCGCGGTATGAAGTCCAGTAGATGGGTTAATGAACGCGTCGCTAAATGTCGTCACCGCGGTATGAAGTGCCATAGATGGGTTAATACACGCGTCGCTAAATGTTGTCACCGCGGTATGAAGTGCCATAGATGGGTTAATACACGCGTCGCTAAATGTCGTCACCGCGGTATGAAGTGCCATAGATGGGTTAATGAACGCGTCGCTAAATGTCGTCACCGCGGTATGAAGTGCCATAGATGGGTTAATGAACGCGTCGCTAAATGTCGTCACCGTGGTATGAAGTGCCATAGATGGGTTAATACACGCGTCGCTAAATGTCGTCACCGCGGTATGAAGTGCCATAGATGGGTTAATGAACGCGTCGCTAAATGTCGTCATCACGGCATGAAGTGCCATAGGTGGGTTAATGAACGCGTCGCTAAATGTCGTCACCGCGGTATGAAGTGCCATAGATGGGTTAATACACGCGTCGCTAAATGTCGTCACCGCGGTATGAAGTGCCATAGATGGGTTAATACACGCGTCGCTAAATGTCGTCACCGCCGTATGAAGTGCCATAGATGGGTTAATGAACGCGTCGCTAAATGTCGTCATCACGGCATTAAGTGCCATAGGTGGGTTAATGAACGCGTCGCTAAATGTCGTCACCGCGGTGTGAAGTCCAGTAGATGGGTTAATGAACATGTCGCTAAATGTCGTCACCGCGGTATGAAGTGCCATAGATGGGTTAATACACGCGTCGCTAAATGTCGTCACCGCGGTATGAAGTCCAGTAGATGGGTTAATGAACATGTCGCTAAATGTTGTCACCGCGGTATGAAGTGCCATAGATGGGTTAATGAACGCATCGCTAAATGTCGTCACCGCGGTATGAAGTGCCATAGATGGGTTAATACACACGTCGCTAAAGGTCATCATCACGGCATGAAGAGCCATAGGTGGGTTAATACACGCGTCGCTAAATGTCGTCACCGCGGTATGAAGTGCCATAGATGGGTTAATGAACGCGTCGCTAAATGTCGTCATCACGGTATGAAGTGCCATAGATGGGTTAATGAACATGTCGCTAAATGTCACCGCGGTATGAAGTGTCATTCACAGGTAAGGGAAATAGTTCACACGGATCACGTCGTTTCATTGGTGATTTCTAGAAGTGGTTTCTGAAATTACCGGAGTGGTTGTGAAGTGTCATTGGTTTGTGAAGTATTAAATGTGATTTGTGAAGTGTCATACTTGGTTTGTGAAGTGTTAAACGTGGTTTGTGTAATGTAAAAAGTGGATAGTGAAGTGTTAGACGTGGTTTGTGTAATGTTAAAAGTGGATAGTGAAGTGTTAGACGTGGTTTGTGTAATGTTAAAAGTGGATAGTGAAGTGTTAGACGTGGTTTGTGTAATATTAAAAGTGGATAGTGAAGTGTTAGACATGGTTTGTGTAATGTTAAAAGTGGATAGTGAAGTGTTAGACGTGGTTTGTGTAATATTAAAAGTGGATAGTGAAGTGTTAGACGTGGTTTGTGTAATGTTAAAAGTGGATAGTGAAGTGTTAGACGTGGTTTGTGTAATGTTAAAAGTGGATAGTGAAGTGTTAGACGTGGTTTGTGTAATGTTAAAAGTGGATAGTGAAGTGTCAAAAGTGATTTGTGAAGTGTCATAAGTGGTTTGTCAAGTGTCGCACGTGTTTAGTGAAGTGTCATAAGTGGTTTGTGAAGTGTCATAAGTGCTTTTTGACGTGTCAAAAGTGATGTGTGAAGTTATTAAAGTGGTTTTGTGAAGTGTCAAAACTAGCATGCAAAGTGTTAAAAGTGGTTTGTGAAGTGTCAACAGTTGTTTGTGAAGTGTCGAAAGTGATTTGTAAAGTGTCATACAAGTGGTTCATGAAGTGCTATAAGTGAGTTGTGAAGTACTACATAAATTATTATACCGAATTATTATACGTGGTGTACCGAATTGTTTGTTAAACGTGGGTTGTGAAGTATCACACGAGGTGTACAGAATTGTTATACGTGGCTTGTGAAGTATAGGGTGTATTTTTAATGACTGCGCAGTGTCTGAAAATATTGTGGTCCAAGTTTTGTATTCACTCTATGTAAAGCTCATGCAACATAATAGGAAAATGCAAAACTTAAACCGGCAATTTTTTCAAACACTTCACAGTTATTACAAATACACCCCGTATCACACGCGGTGTGTACAGTTGTTATACGTGTGCGTGAGAGGTATCAGCCATCGACATGGACTGTCGGGTGGACCCAGGCAACAATGTGTACCGGCAGATTTCCTAGCCAGTCAAGGTGGCCGCAGACATAGTGACCACATCATCTATCCACCACTTTGCGGTCTAAAAATAGATGGCTAGCATTAAGTACCAATAGGCCTCAGTATGGCTGAAAAGAAGCCCTTTCATTACTTTCTGATGAGAACAGGCTGACCTGAGATTAACGTGAATCCATTTACAATTCCCCCATTACTGACAGGGCTAAATGCAGAATATAAGAGTGGATCAGCCCAGTGCGGCACGTGGATTCCTGTGGAAGTCCATCTTTGTCACTGCAGGTAACGAGCTATCAGATAAGACACTCATTTACCTTCTTTTATTTTTTAAATTATTCAATTCCAACTTGTAAGGCCGATGTTTTCAGACCGATCAAAGAAAGATAATTCTTAAGGCATTTTTTTTTAAAGCCAAACACACGGGAAGGATAAATTTCTACTTTGGGGAGATTTAAAAAACACCGGCCGTAGTTATCAGCGCGGGAAATTCGTCGGCGGGGCATGTAACGTAGAATTATTCATGGTTCTGTCGTGCCCTGTATTTTTTAGAGAATATAGCTAGATTTATCCGGGCAAAATAGATGTTTTGCCAGCATTAAGCAATCTTCTTCACGCGCATACGAAATGAATTTATGTTGTATAGCAAGCAATCTTTTACGCGCGCTGCGGGCGGGAGAAATGTCTTCAGAAATATGTTTCCTATGGCTTCCTGGCACAATTTGTGCAAATTCCGGGAATACTCACCGAGTGTGACTTCCGTCCAACTAAAATGTTTTCATAATTTCGGTAGTTTGGGAAAATTTGCCGAATGTCGCTAGCGTCGTAGAGAGAAAATTACAGATAATTACCTTTGTTTCCATTTTCCACAATGCCAAATTGGCATCAAACAAGAGAACTGGACAGATCCGTGAAGCCAGGTTTTGGCAGCCTGTGGAGCCAAACTGACTCCAGCAACAGGAATACAGAACATCGATGCGATGAACACCTCATGGGGTCAGCAAATGAAACAGGCTTGTCAGGGAAAATGCTAAGTCCGGAAATGATTTAATTCTACACCCTGATGTGTACCAGACGCCCCACTTGCGGGGTTTTCTTTCCGACATTTCTGTACATCTAAGTTCCCTGCGATCAGAAATGGCGTGTCAGATTGGCGTGATTGTTGCCGCATTCATAGTTTGAGGCAGTAAACAGTTTAGGAAATTCCAGGATGAATTTTATAAAAATCTGATGGTTTTCTTCTTCTTGGCGATCAATGTTTGCTATGCTTGCTGCATTACATCCATTGTGGTGAGTAGATGCCCGCTTTATAGTCCCGTGCCATTAGGGCCAACATCTTCCGACTTCGACGGTTGAAGTTTCTTTAATGGATCCTCCTCCCACAGGCAGATTGCCTTCCCGGGCTTGTGGGCTCTGACTGCTCACGTTTTCTGTCGGGCTTTGTTGCCCTAGCCTTAGTTCTTACCAGAACTTCCACAAAGCAGTGGTGGTTTGGTATTCGGTGTGTCCATCAGGTAGATGGATTTTCTTCCAGGGTTTATGAGCTTCATCAGCCCATTTTGTTTGCCCCCTTATTTTATCCTATCCAGCATCGACAGACATACCAGGGAGCAGGGAGCGTATATGACAATCAATGTTAGTAGTGCTGCCTCAATACAGGAATTATCAACCTGGTGTCTGATTTTGTTACAAATGTCTTTGTATAACTACCCGAGTAGTTATACAAAGACATTTCTAACAAAATAGTAGGTGTGTGTGAGCGTTCTTCGTGCGTGTGTGGATAGGGGTGGGGGGGGGGAGTGTTACAAAATAGAATAAACTAATGGAAATACAGGAATAAACTACTAGTCAAAGATGTCATAGATTTTTTTAGTTCTGATTATATATTTTCTTTTTCAATATCTTAATTAGTTTAGTCTAGTTTAGTTTAGTCAATGGATCACCATCACGGCACATGAGTGCAATCCATAAGTGCTCTGTTCTCCTCCTAACTCAAACCTGAGTTTGGAGAAACTCAGCTCAGTGCATGAAATCGGTAGCACACGACGAGGATCCTGAAATACTTTGGGTAGATTTTTACCAAAAATTGCTGGGGTTTACTGCGACGTCCTGTAAAGGAAATGCAGCTAACTTTTTAAAATCTGGTTCAACGCAGCTGGATCAAACTTGAGCATATATTATATGCTGTACATTTATATATATATATATTTAGTTCATTATCTTGTTCAACCCTCAACATACATAGGTTCTGTGTATCATATAGTTGGGAATGTTTATACTGACAATTACATAGAGTGTCAACTGTTGCAGCCACTCTAAATAGAGTTTCCTCAATTTGGGGGAGATTTTTGAGCGACTTCAAGTGTCCCAGAGTTAACAAATATTGTTACAGCAAAGGCTAGGGATTATAATGAAAGGTGGTCAGTCTTCTTGGTGTCTTGTTGGCCTGAGGTGCCATTCATCGGTGTGATGTTATTGTCCATTAATCTGTAAGACACATTTAGGAGGGCATGCAACGCGACTGACACCATTAACATCACCATTAACATCATGTGACATCACTTGCGACATCATATGACATCACCAGTGACAGCATGCGACATCACCAGTGACATCATGTGACATCGCCAGCAACATCACATGGCATCTCTACCGACATCATGTAATATCACCTGTGACCTCACGTGACATCATCGGCGACATCACGTGACAATACCAGCCACATCATGTGACATCACCAGCCACATCATGTGACATCGACAGCCACATCATGCGACATCACCAGTGACATCATGTGACATCACCAGCCACATCATGCGACATCACCAGCCACATCATGTCACATCACGAATTATGCATGTGACATCACCAGTTATACCACGTGACATCACGATTGACACAATACACTAAACTAATATAAAATTTAATCAGGCACTCATCTCATCTCATCTCATCTCATCTCATCTCATCATGTTCCTCTTGTACCTTGCGGTGTCGCGGTGAAGTATAAACAGCGGGAGAGTGCCCGCTTATGGGCTTCATGTATCGATATTCCCATGGGCTCTGTTATTCCCTGCGTCCATCTACGTGGTCGGCCTCTTCCTCTGCTTCCCTCTGGTCTGTACATCATTGCTTGTTGTGGTATACTGTTAGTTGTAACCTACTTGCACGGCCAAACCATTTGACTTGCTTCCTTCTAATAAAATCTAGTGCAGCTATAACCCAAACTTTAGTCCCGATTTCTTTATTTTTGATCTTATCTTTTCTTGATACATTGAGTATTCTTCTCAGGAATCTCAGTTCTGTTGTTGTCATTTTTCTTTTTTCTTTTTCTGTCAGTGTCCAGGTTTGGCATTGGCAGCACAGAGTTGGTAGGAAGATTGTGTTGTAAAGTGCTTTCTTGGTAGTTATTGATATACGTTTGTTCTTTAGTATTGGTGCCATTTGTCCAATGAACTGGTTTGCCTTATTGCATCTATTTTTGATCTCGTCTTCTGATTTGCCATTTGATGATATTATACTTCCTAGGTACTTGAAACTCTTTACTTGTTTCAAGGGATGTTCGTTTAGGTGAATCGTTGTTGCTTTTTCTTCTTTAGTTACCATCATTACCTCTGTTTTGCTTGTGCTAATTTTCATGTTATGTTCCCTACACATTTCGTTTAGACTATTCATGTGGTCTTGTAATTCAGCTTCTGATTTTGCTATTAGTGCTTGGTCGTCCGCAAACAGGAGTTCTCTAATGGTTAGATTTGCAAATGGTTCTTCTTCTGTGTACTCGTCATGCGGTGTTCTTGTGATCTCTGTTTGTCTGGTTTCTTTACATATGTTGTTTATATGTGTTATGAGCAAGAGAGGGGACAAGACACAACCTTGTCGTACTTCGGATCTTGTGGTGAAGGGTTCTGAGTGTCCTCCAGTTGCTCTCACTATGCATTCACTGTTGTTGTATAAGCTTCTACATAGGTTTGTTAGATGTGTACTTCTTCTTCTTCAGCGTTCCGAGCCATTGAGGTTCTTTGCTGCAAATACAATCCGTCTCCATTCGTCTCTCTGGTGGACCTTCTCTTGCCAGTCGTTGATTCCAAGTGCTTGTAGGTCTGTACATGTATTATCTCTCCACCGCCTTCTTGGTCTACCTCGGGGTCTACGGTCATTTATTTCCTGAGTGTAAGCGAGTTTTGTTTCCCTATTATCTTCCATTCTTTCTATATGCCCCAGCCATTGTAGTCTATTAGCCTTCATGATACCAGTGATTAGCGGGGACTTAAACAGATAATAAATGTCTTTGTTACTGCTTCTTTTCCACTCTCCACTTTGTGTATTCCTAATGGGTCCAAAGATGCGTCTTAAAATTTTGTTCTCAAAGGTTTGTAACAAGGCTTCGTCTCCTTTCGTTGTACTCCAGGTTTCAGAGCCATACAGCACAACTGGTCTGATCAGTGTTTTGTATATTGTGATTTTGGTGTTACGAGATAGCGCCTTTGATTTTAGTAGATGTTGTAGTGCATAGTATATCTTATTTCCAGAGTTGATTCTAGTTTGTATTTCTTCCCTTATGATGTTGGAGCAGTTGAAGATTGTACCCAGGTATTTGTATGTTTCCGTTCTTTTAATGGTCGTATTATCTATTTGTATGTGGCCAGAGTTTCTAGCCATTCCGTCTCTTGAAATTACCATATATTCTGTCTTATCTTGGTTGATAACCAGCCCCATCTGTTGGGCTTTTCCCTTTAAGTGAGTCAATATTTCCAGTGTCTTTTGTTCACTTTGCCCTATAATATCTATATCATCTGCATAACCAAGCAGCTTGGATGTTCCTCCAATATCACATTCCTCCTTTACCTTCCTTACAACTTTCTCTAGAGCCAGATTGAAGAGTAGCGGCGATAGTGCATCACCCTGTTTCAAGCCAGATGTTATTTGGAAGGGGTCTGATTTCCTGCCTTTATATGTTACTATATTATAAGTATCTTCCATGCATAGTCTGGTCATGTTGATTAACTTCCTTGGTATTCCAAATTCCTGCATAGCATTCCATAGACTATTCCTATGGACACTATCATAAGCCTTTTTAAAATCCACAAAAATGTTATGGAGATCTCTTTTATATTCCCAATGTTTCTCGGCTATTTGTCGTAAGATAAATATCTGATCTATTGTTGATCTGTTTTGTCTAAAACCCGCCTGGTAGTCACCTAATATGTCTTCTGAATATGGTTTTAGTCTATTTAGTAATACTGCGGATAGAATCTTATAGCTTGTGGACAGTAGTGATATTCCTCTATAATTTCCACATTGGAACTTGTCTCCTTTCTTAAAGATAGGTATCAATAATGACTCTTTCCAGTCATGGGGTAATTCTTCTGTCCTCCAGATTTTTATTATTAGTTCGTATAGCTTTAGATGTAATGCATGGCCACCTGCCTTTATAAATTCAGCAGCAATTCCATCAGTCCCAGTTGCCTTATTGTTTTTAAGTCGTGTAATTACATATAGGATTTCTTCAAATGTAGATTCTTCAATTTGTGGTTCGCATGTTAGAACCTCTTCCTGTGGGAAAATGTGACTTGGAGCTTCACAATTTAGTAATTCAATAAAATATTCTTTCCATGTGTTGCACATTTCCTCATTGGTATTTATCATATTCCCATTTTTGTCTTTTAAACCATATGTGTTTTGTTGGTGCCCTCGTTTCATTGACTTCAGTTCTTTAAAAAATTTTCTGGATTCATTTTTCATGTTAGATGTGTACTCACTGAATATTGTTTAAGTATTTCCCACAGATTGTTTCTATCTACTCTATCAAATGCCTTTTCTTGGTCGACAAAGGCTAAGCAGAGTGTTTCATTGAATTCGATTGATTTTTCTATAAGTGTCTAAGAGCAAAAATGACATCTGTGCATCCTTTGTTGTTTTTTTTTAAATCCAAGTTGTTTATCGCTTAGCTGGGGTCCTATAGTAGTTCGTAATCATTTCTCAAGAATTTTGCAAAATATCTTCCCAGTATGACTCAACGTGACATGCCTCTGTATTGTGTGCAGTCTCTTTTGCTGCCTTTGTTTTTCCAAATTGGGATAATTCTGGCGTTTCTCCCAGTCTCGTGGTGTCTGTTGTTCTACCCAAACATGGCTGAATAGTCTATGTAGCCAAGCTGTTCCTACTTCTCTTGCTGCTTTAATTAGTTCATTTGGTATTCCATCTTGTCCTGATGATTTGTTCAATGGGGCTAATCTGACGGCTTCTATAATTTCTTCTTTCAGTATGTCTGGTACTAGTTCTTCGGTGGCATCTGTGTCGGTTTCTTGAATTCCTGTGACACCTGATGGGGTGTTGAGAAGTTGTTGGAAGTACTGTTTCCATCTTATTAGGGTTTGTTTTTGTTAACGTAGTGGTTCTCCATTTTCGCTGTTAATTATTTCAGTTGGGTCATAGGGTTCTCCTCTGGTTCTCATTGCACTTATCTTTTTTTGTAGAATTTTCTAGTTGCCTCCTTGTAGTTTTTATTTAGGGTTTCTCCATACTACTCCAGTCTTTTTTGTTTTTCTCTCTTTACTATTCTATTCATATGTTTTCTCGCTATTCTATATTCTATGTAATCGCATTCCTGTTTGCTCTTCGACCACTTTTTATATTTTTCCTTTTTGTCTTTTACAGATTTCTTTACTTCTGTGTTCCAGCAACTTGTTATTTTTTTTTAATCCGTGATTTGCGTTTTTTTTTTTTTTTTTTTGGTGGTTCCACATGTTATTTTTGCAGTATTTAAAATGCTTCATTTGAACATCTCCCATTCTTCTTCCACTGTCTTTCTTTCTATAGGTAATTTTATACAGATCTCAGTTAGTTCTTTCTCATAATTTTCCCTTACTGCCCCTTTGAGGTTTTTTAAGTTTACTAATTCGCATGGCATGTATTTTCCTGGGCTTTGCTTTCTTCTACTGATGGTTCTTATTGTGGCAACGACTGCTTTGTGGTTTGTGTTTTTACTTAAGTTGGGCACTGCCCTTGCATCTAATATATTTTTCTTTGTTATTTCTTGTTAATATGAAATCAGTTTGGCTTTTAGTATCTAGATCGTTCCATTTATACCAGGTGTATATTTGTGAGTCTTTGTGTTTATATAATGTGTTTGTTATAAAGAGATCGTGTTGGCTGCATAGCTCTATTAGTCTACTTCCGTTATCATTTCTTTCATTATGTTGGTTTCCAAATGCTCCAAGATGTTTTTCTATGCCCGCTCTGTTGTGTCCTAGTCTTGCATTGAAGTCTCCCATAACTATGATGTTTATTTAGCACTTCGTGGATTTCTTCGTAGAATTCCTCATATTCTTGCTCATTATTGTTTATATTACATGGTGCGTATATTTGTACATATGCTGTAATTGTTTTGTTTTTTTTCTTTTATTCTAACTGTTATGATTCTTTCTGATATACTTTATTTCTAGTATTCTTCTTGCTAGCCGTGTTTCAATGACTATTCCCACACAGTGTATTGCCCTTTCTTGCTGTTCCGCTCCAGAGTAGATAAACGTATAAACGTATAACTGTGGTGGATCTCCTTGTATCCTTCCCCTTTTATTCTGGTGTCCGCTATTCCCATCAGTCCAATTTTCCTCTCTTCCATTGTTTCTATAAGTTCTTCTACTTTACTATTGAAACCACAGACGTTCATTGTGCCTATTTTTTTTATTTTTAATCGCTGTTCTATCTCGTAATACATTAACATTACCGGGTCTATATCCATTAGGGTCAGTCCGTTTATACTTCTTAGTTTTTCTACGAGCAGTATGAAGGTCCCCTGCCGGCTTGCTAGGCCAGTCGCAGGTTTAGGACAAAAATCTGACCATAGGGAGTCCATCCCCTATGGCGAGCCATATCCCCGTTAGCCCATGACCTCGCAGTCATGGTTTCCCAGTCTACACCGCGTGGAGGTGGGGTTGACTTGTGTAGTCTGCGGGTCATCGGCAGGCTACTAATTTTCACTTGTCACCCCTCCTGGGAGAGGCTAGCCGATCCTAACCTTGCTGGCTGTAGGACCAGGCGCTGTCCAGACCTTGTAGACCTCAGGCATTAGTCTATTGAGATTACTTGAAAAATAAATAAACAGGTATTGATTGGCACTCTTAGCGAGTAAAGGAAACAGTAGCGTTCAAAGGATAAGTTAGATAACAGATGTTCTGAATGGCAGAATCTGTTGGCTCCAAATGTCAACAGCGCGTCGCTCGAGTAACAACAAGCTAGTGGTCCCTTCAGGTGGGTGATACAGCTGCCAGTTATAGGGCGTTTAGCTACTTATGCTGCTGCTGCTGCTGCTACTACTACTACTACTACTACTACTACTACTACTACTACTACTACTACTACTACTACTACTACTACTACTACTACTACTACTACTACTACTACTACTACTACTACTTCTTCTGCTACTGCTGCTACTGCCCCTACTGCTACTACTGCTGCTAGTACTACTACTACTACTACTACTACAACCACCGCTAGCGCTGCTATCAAACCAAATAATAATAAAGACAACAATAATAACAACAACGTTAACAGTTATTTATATATCTCTATCCGGGGGTTCACAGAACAATTCGAATAATGACCGCACCCTAGAGAGCAGTATAAATATTGTTGACACAAAGTAATCATGAATTCACTTTAATTGAAAACAAACTGCATACAAATAACGTAACATTGTCATTTGAGCAAATCGCCAAAACTGTTCCGACTCCGATTTTTTTGTTTTTCAACCTGAAGAACATCGTGTAGCGATACGATGGATTTATTTTGTTTCTTATAATTTCTATTTTTTTAAATGTATAAAGATTACAAAGTCGTTTAATGTGTCACAGAACTGTCAGAAATTTGTATTAATTGGTTAATTAATTTTTATTAAAAAAACACTTTATGTGTAGTCAATATGTCTCTGTATAATTAACATCGTAATTGACAAATTTAATCGTTTGTATTTTATGTGCCACTATCGTTATACAAGTTTGTCTGCTGGCCGTCTTTCTGTGTGTTTGTCTGTCTGTCTGACTGGCTCGCTGGCTGGCTGACTTTCAGTGGAAGAAAAGAATAAAGAGTATTTCAGTCACACTAAAAGACATGGCAACCAAAACACAAACAAAACAGAGGGCGTTTAAGAGATCAGCAGTAGTGCATGTATGAGCCTGGTCACTGCATAGCCTAGTAGGCTTGCCTTAGGTCCACTAGTCATGTGTTCAAATCCCCGTAGAGACGACCCCCCCCCCCCAAACTGTTTAAATACACCCCGCTCCGAGGTCAACAAAGTTTACATTAGGCATCAGAAAATGTCCTGGGGAATAAAGGCAGCCTGCGAGAGACTGATCCCCATCACCCATCGAGTTTATATAAATATGTGGTTAGCATCATATAACTAACACACCACAGATGGTAAAAAAGAGTTCTTTACTTTATTTACTTCCTTACTTTTTTCTTACTTATTTACTTACTTTTTTAATTATTTATTTACTTACTTATTTACTTACTTATTTACTTATTTATTTGCTTATTTATTTACTTACTTATTTACTTAAATGCTTACTTATTCATTAACACACTTATTTATTTACTTTCTATTTACTTTCTAACTTACGTATTTTCTTATTTATTTACTTCTTTTTTTTTCGGAATAATAATGAAGCACCATCAGTTTTGAAGATGCAATTTCGGAATGCTCTTAACCATATGAAAACTGGCAAGACCCCGGGTACACATAGCATCACAACAGAAATGATCAATTCCTTAGAAGACTATGGAATAGACCAAGTCACCAGGCTGCTGAACGCAATATACGATACTGGAGATATACTTCTTGAATTATGTAATTCTATATTTACTGCAATCCCGAAGAAATCGGAAGCTTTGGTATATGATCAACATCGAACAATAAATAGAATGAGCAGCTCATGAAGATTTTGCTAAGAACCATCATGCAAAGAGTAAGGAAGAAAATACAACCTGAAATATGAGAGGAACAATGTGGGTACATAGAAGGCAAGGATACAATAAATTCTGAGTATATGCTGAGAACATTAACTGAGCGTTCTAAAGAAGTAAATAAAGACTACACATATCTTTATTGACCACACGCTGGCTTTCGATAAAGTAAGACATGTCAACATGGTGAAGTTCGCATCGTCTCAAGTATTATTCACAATACTCAATCAATTTTACTATAAAACACTTCTATACTAACAATATTAAAATACATATAGATGGCTCCGACACCAAGGTCGCCACTGCCCACAACGGTTCTCGACGGGTCTGTCCTCGCCCATCGTCCCCGCTCCAAGTGCCAGCTTTGGATAGTGCCAATCAAATGTTCTTGGCTCGTTATGATGATGTGACACACTCCACGAAAACATCAGAGCAGTAGCTGTAGAACAAGTACAACGCTGACATCCTAGAGGCAGTCACCTTTATTGTTGACAAATGTTACAGCAATACAGTCTTTCACCGTCGCGTCATGTTCACAGTAGGTAGGAAGGTGGGGGGTACGGGATGTCAGGCATTGGTAGCACCTTTGGTAAGGATGACTCACATGTCCTTTTCAGGACCCATCCCCCACTGGTCCAAGCCTGACACCCAGCTCGTGCCTGTGGCTCCTAGTAGCTGTCAGTAGTATATAGGATGGTTTGGTACCCCCATTGAGCAATGAGCAATGAGATATACAAAGAAAATAGAAGGAGGACCGTGAGGACCCATGAGGACCCGCATTTTTAGTAAGCTCAAAAGAAGGGAAGTGAGGGAACATAATTTATGCGTAATCGATTGGGGTGCGCAGGCTGTTACGAGTTGATGTATTCGTATCTTTGGTAAGATCGTGAATATCTGTGATCAAAAAGTCGATATTGCCGGCAGATGTATATTAGTGTCGGGGTCGAGGGAGGTCGCTGGCGCCATCTGTTTTTAATCAAAAGAGGTGTCGGAATAAAATAATAAGCGCAAAGAACAATGTGTAGGGTGGGTTGGTAAGTGGTGAAAGATGGCGGGGGTGCGTAGTTGGTCATAGTGGGATATCACCAATGTGTAACAGGGGTTCTAGTTACTGCCATTGCACTTGACAGGTTCGAATCTCAAGGTGTGGTTGAGGTCGTGTGGTGGTGGTCGAGTGTGTAACGGAGCTAGGTGGTATCATTGGTGGTTCGAATCACGCTGCTGGTCGATAACGATGTCCACCCTAGACGGGGACTTTTTAAATGTCTACTAAGGGGTGGTGAGGGCTTAGAGGTGAGAAGTAATTAGTCGTAGAGGGGTGTGGTGGGATATCACCACTGTGTAACTGGGGTGTCTAGTGGGTTCCCTACCGTGCGACAGGTTCGAATCCTACTGTGAGATGGGGTAGTGTGGAGGTGGGCGAGTATGTAACGGAGCCAGGTAGTGTCATGGGTGGTTCGAATAACGGACCTAGTTGATAAATGCGGTATGAGCCATGTCTCATGTCTCATGGTGGGGTCTATGTCTCATGGCTCGTGGTGGGTCGGTTGTGACCTGCCTCATGCCTTCCAGATCCTTCGTGGTGTTTTAAGTGTCAGCTGTCGTTTTTAATCAGAGCATCGGGGTTAACAATGGAAAGATCAATTGAACTATGTGGGTAGTTGGTACCACAGTCGTGTTGGAGATGTGTAATTGATTCAGAAGATGTCAGCTGGTGTAATGCATTAATTAGCTTCCCGTCTGTATAGACGGCATAACAAACTGGGCAACCGCCATGATCTTTATCATATAACAGCTGTGGCAACACTTGGCACAACTCAACAAGAAAATATGGTAATGAAACTGTGCGAAAGATCAACTGAACTAGGTTGGTAGTTGGTATCACAGTCGCGTTGGAGATGGTGCGATAACCAATTCGGTAGAGTGTGTCGGGGTAGCGCCAATGTATAACTGGGGTGTCTAATGGGTCTAGTTGGTCCCATAGACCTCTCATTTGGCGGTGTCATCTCATTTTTGGCTTCCGGCGGCAGAGTGACTTGTGAAGCAAACAAACCGATGTGTGGCTTACAACCAATCAGGGTGTTTGTCTTAGAATTGTTCCACATTTTATGTTAGACAAGCACTAATTGGCTGGCAACTATACTGTGGGCGGGGCTTACTTTATGTAATATATAACCAACTCACCACCTCTCACTCACTTTGTGCTTTACACAAGAACGACGAACGCTCGAGTCTTCAGCTTTGTGGTTATTCAACTTCTATTTACCTTCAAGTGTGGAAAGTTTGCCAGGCACTTGTTTGTCTCTGTATCAACGGACTTTCAACCATATACGGACATACCGATTTAGTGGATCTGTCTCCCAGTTTTTGGCTATTCACAGCTGACTTGTAAGATTTATCAACCGGTGTCTTACCCAGACCCACCCCAAGTGTAAGCAATAGCATTATTCTGCCTTAGTTTACAACGGAATCTGCAAAGAGTTCATCACCTATTGAAACAAAGACTGGTACAGCTTGTTCGGGTTTGATACCACATACTAAACTAGTGAACATTACACCTTGTTGTTTGGATATTTGGCATCCTAAACTAGTCAACGTCGAGTTATCTACCATTAGTGCAAGTTATAAACTAATTGTATTCAACACCATATACAGAGGCTCAGTGTAAACATGTTTCAAGTCGAGTGTCGATTATCTTACTATCAATTCGCTAGCGAACGTGCCTAAAAAGATGTCTACTCGGCAACCATCTGAGAACCACGTATGTGCAACTTGTGGGAAAGACTTCACTGATGCAAGTAACCTTCGTCGCCATATTCGAACCAGTCACAGTCCCAAGGAGCAAGTGTATTCGTGTCAAACTTGTGATCATCATTTTAACAGGAAAGACAATCTACAACGTCACATTACAAAAGAACACACAACATCAGGAGCAGTATCCAGTGTAATACCAACAGAAACGGCAACACCTTTTTCACCAACATTGCGTAAGAGACCAGCGGCTACTAATAGTGAAGTGACATGCAGGAAGAAGAACACTAAACAAAACGAAAACGCCGAACCAGTCAGCGACACGCAACCCAAGGATGAAGCGAGCTCTCTACACAAGCTGCCAGATGATGTCAGACAAGTGTACACCGACAACTGGAGTAGTATCAAAACACATCACGAGATCAACAAATATATGTCTGTCTATACATTTTTTATTAGTCCACAGACACAACACCCTAAAGACTGGACAGAGACCTTGTACAAGATCTTTAACACTCAAAAGAACATATTAAAAATCAACTTTAGTTATCATGTAGTCCTTAGGCACATCGAAACACAAGCTCTTCGGTTCTACCACGCATCGTCCAATAACGCTTCTGTCTTAGAAATTCCACAGCTAATCCGAAACAGACAAAACTTTGACGAGTTTATCAAAACAGTACACGGACACGACATTGTTACATACGCTACGCAACAACGTCCAAATACCAAATACACGACAGAGACGATTCCAGCTATAAGTTTTTATCTCTATCATATCCCAGAACTCTGTCTCGTTTAATAAATAACCGCCGTTTTATGACAAAGGTTCGATACCATTGTACAGGGTGTGTGTATGATCATATTAGATATAACATCACCTATTGATCAACCATTTTGTATACTGATGTTATGCTTCTTTTTATTTTTGTAACATTTACTGGAAATACTGTACAATAAACAGTTATATGTATTATAATTGCGTTCACTTGTTGGATTTTACTGTTGCCGGTACATATCGGTGTCATGTGGTGAACGGATGTTACATGTTGAGGGTCAAATTAAAGAAATATCTCGGCGAAACTTATGAAAAATAGGAAAATTTGTTAACTAGATGGGAAAAAATTTACCAAGTAAAGAAATATCTCATCCAAACTTATAAAAAACATGAAAATTTGTTAACCAAAGGTGAAAACTATTTGCCAAGTAAAGAAATATTTCAACCAAACATATAAAAAGTAGGAAAATTGTTAGTCAAATGTAAAACAATATTGCCCAAGTAGGAAATAATGTTAGTCAAAGGGGCAAAAATATTGGTCAAATACAGAAAGATCTCAATAATCTTATAAAAAGTATGGAAACAAATGGTGGCCAAATACATAAATATCTCAACCAAACTTATAAAAAGTAGGAAAATTGTAAGTCAAATGTAAAAAATATGGGGCAAATAGGAAATCATATTAACCAAATAGGAAAAATATCGCTCAAACTTATAAATATATCGACCAAATAGGAAAATGTGTTAACCAAAGATGAAAACTATGGGTCAGGTAAAGAAAAAATTTCAAAGAAGCTTATAAAAAAGGGAAACAATTATAGTCAAACTAATTTTTAAAAATGGTGGTCAAAGACAGAAATATCTCATCCGAACTTATAACAAGTAAGAAAATATACTAGTAAAATCAAGAAATATGTCGACCGAAGTAATACAATAGGCAGAACGATGGACAAACTTATAAATATTTCATTCAAACTTATAAAAAACTATGATAAAATGTTATCCAAATCAAATAACAGGCTGACCAAACTTATAATTAGCTCATTCAACCTTATAAATAGTAGGAAAATTTGTTAGCCAAATAGGCAAAATATTGGTAAGATACACAAATATCTCAATCAAACTTATAAAAAGTAGGAGAAAAGGCTAGTCCAACTAATAAAAATGGTGGCCAAATACATAAATATCTCAACCAAACTTATAAAAAGTAGGAAAATTGTAAGTCAAATGTAAAAAATATGGGGCAAATAGGAAATCATATTAACCAAATAGGAAAAATATCGCTCAAACTTATAAATATATCGACCAAATAGGAAAATGTGTTAACCAAAGATGAAAACTATGGGTCAGGTAAAGAAAAAATTTCAAAGAAGCTTATAAAAAAAGGAAACATTTATAGTCAAACTAATTTTTAAAAATGGTGGTCAAAGACAGAAATATCTCATCCGAACTTATAACAAGTAAGAAAATATACTAGTAAAATCAAGAAATATGTCGACCGAAGTAATACAATAGGCAGAACGATGGACAAACTTATAAATATTTCATTCAAACTTATAAAAAACTATGATAAAATGTTATCCAAATCAAATAACAGGCTGACCAAACTTATAATTAGCTCATTCAACCTTATAAATAGTAGGAAAATTTGTTAGCCAAATAGGCAAAATATTGGTAAGATACACAAATATCTCAATCAAACTTATAAAAAGTAGGAGAAAAGGCTAGTCCAACTAATAAAAATGGTGGCCAAATACATAAATATCTCAACCAAACTTATAAAAAGTAGGAAAATTGTAAGTCAAATGTAAAAAATATGGGGCAAATAGGAAATCATATTAACCAAATAGGAAAAATATCGCTCAAACTTATAAATATATCGACCAAATAGGAAAATGTGTTAACCAAAGATGAAAACTATGGGTCAGGTAAAGAAAAAATTTCAAAGAAGCTTATAAAAAAAGGAAACATTTATAGTCAAACTAATTTTTAAAAATGGTGGTCAAAGACAGAAATATCTCATCCGAACTTATAACAAGTAAGAAAATATACTAGTAAAATCAAGAAATATGTCGACCGAAGTAATACAATAGGCAGAACGATGGACAAACTTATAAATATTTCATTCAAACTTATAAAAAACTATGATAAAATGTTATCCAAATCAAATAACAGGCTGACCAAACTTATAATTAGCTCATTCAACCTTATAAATAGTAGGAAAATTTGTTAGCCAAATAGGCAAAATATTGGTAAGATACACAAATATCTCAATCAAACTTATAAAAAGTAGGAGAAAAGGCTAGTCCAACTAATAAAAATGGTGGCCAAATACATAAATATCTCAACCAAACTTATAAAAAGTAGGAAAATTGTAAGTCAAATGTAAAAAATATGGGGCAAATAGGAAATCATATTAACCAAATAGGAAAAATATCGCTCAAACTTATAAATATATCGACCAAATAGGAAAATGTGTTAACCAAAGATGAAAACTATGGGTCAGGTAAAGAAAAAATTTCAAAGAAGCTTATAAAAAAAGGAAACATTTATAGTCAAACTAATTTTTAAAAATGGTGGTCAAAGACAGAAATATCTCATCCGAACTTATAACAAGTAAGAAAATATACTAGTAAAATCAAGAAATATGTCGACCGAAGTAATACAATAGGCAGAACGATGGACAAACTTATAAATATTTCATTCAAACTTATAAAAAAAACTATGATAAAATGTTATCCAAATCAAATAACAGGCTGACCAAACTTATAATTAGCTCATTCAACCTTATAAATAGTAGGAAAATTTGTTAGCCAAATAGGCAAAATATTGGTAAGATACACAAATATCTCAATCAAACTTATAAAAAGTAGGAGAAAAGGCTAGTCCAACTAATAAAAATGGTGGCCAAATACATAAATATCTCAACCAAACTTATAAAAAGTAGGAAAATTGTAAGTCAAATGTAAAAAATATGGGGCAAATAGGAAATTATATTAACCAAATAGGAAAAATATCGCTAAAACTTATAACTAGCGCGTCCAAACTTATGAAAAGTAGTGACATTTGTTAACCAAATGGGGAAAATGTCGGCCAAATACAGAAATATCTCTACCAAAATTATGTAAAGTAGGAACATTTGTTAACCAAATGGGAAAAAAATATTGGCCATGTAAAGAAATAGCGCATCCAAATTGTCAAAATGTAGGAAACTTTGTTAGCCAAAGGTGAAAACTATTGACCAAGTAAATAAATTGCTCGTCCAACCCCATAAAAGGTAGGAAAATTTCTTACCCAAATGTGAAAAAGATCGGCCAAACTTATAAATGTCTCATCCAAACTTATAAAAAGTAGGAAAACAATATTAGCCAAATCAACTAAAAGGCTGACCAAACTTGTAAATATATCATCCAAACTGACCAAAGTAATAAAAATATTGGGTAAATATAGAAATATGTTGACCAAACTTTTAAAAATCTCCGGTAAATTTATGAAAAATAGGAAACTTTGTTAACTAAATGTGAAAAAATATCGACCAAACTTATAAAAAGCTCTGCCAAACTTATGAAAAGTAGGAAACTTTGTTAACCCACACGAAGAAAATTATTAACCAAAGATAGAAAAATTTCGACCTAAATAGGAAAATTTGTTAGCCAAATGGGAAAAATATTGGCCAAGTAAACACATATTTCAACCAAACTTATAAATAGGTCATCCAAATTTACAAAAAAAAATAGGAAAATTTGTCGACCAAGTAAGAAAATATATTACCAAAACTGAAACAGATACTAATCAGAGCGAGAAAAATACCAACCAAACTAAGAAACATGTATGGTAAAGTAAGAAAAAAGTTGGCCAAAGTAATAAATTCGTTAGCCAAACAAAGAAATATAAACCAAAAGGAGAAAAAATGTATAGCAAACTAAGAAATTTGCTCTCATAACTTGTCCAATTACCCTACCAACTACCCCATTTGCTTTCACAACTTATCAAATTGTCTTATCAACATGACCAATTAACCTCACAAATTCCCCACTGACTCTCACAATGTGACCACTTACCATTACCACGTGTCGACTCTCGCTCACAATTTACCCACGGGGTTTTACGATAGGTAATATATATCCACAATGAAGCGGTCTCACACTCACAAGAATAACGAAATACTGGGATTTAAGCCTGTTTTATAATCAATTTCTTTGTTTGCAGTCAAAGTATAGAAATTCCGCCAACCATCTTGTTGTTGAAGTATCCAATGACTAAGTTTATCAGCCACATACTCGCCTATAGATTTAGCGAAGTGCTCTTCTAGGTCTTGGACATTCACATCGGCGTTGTATAAATTATCAACCAGAGGCTTACCCAGACGCGTGCCAAAGGTAAACAGCATAATTATTCTCCCATAGTTGATGACGTTATCACCAAAGAGTTCATCACTGACTAAAACAAAAACATGGAAAACATGTTCGGGCTTGATACTGCCTTCTAGGCGCGTGAAAAGCACAGCTTGTTGTTTGGCTATTTGACCGCCTAAACCAGACAACGTCGAGTTATTTGCCTTTGTGGATTGTAGCAACTAATAATAGAAAACGCGATATTCACCATCTTACTGTGAACTTGTGTAAAGTCAATCGTTGCTTGTGTCATTATTATACTGATAGCTAAGTTCATCAAAAGATGTCTAGCAGTCAAACGGCTGATCCACTATTGTGAAACTTGGTGCAAAGTGGTCAAAATTGATAATAACATAATACTTGTATAAAGTGATGGAGTCGTCTCTTCTGGTTGGTCAAATTGCCCAATCTACTGGAGATAAAACGATTGTCACCGAAACCACTAAATTTAAAAAGTAAAGTTCGACAAGAACATTCAACTTGGAAACAATAAAGAGAAATTTACTTTTTAAATTTAGTGGTTTCGGTGACAATCGTTTTATCTCCAGTAGATTGGGCAATTTGACCAACCAGAAGAGACGACTCCATCACTTTATACAAGTATTATGTTATTATCAATTTTGACCACTTTGCACCAAGTTTCACAATAGTGGATCAGCCGTTTGACTGCTAGACATCTTTTGATGAACTTAGCTATCAGTATAATAATGACACAAGCAACGATTGACTTTACACAAGTTCACAGTAAGATGGTGAATATCGCGTTTTCTATTATTAGTTGCTACAATCCACAAAGGCAAATAACTCGACGTTGTCTGGTTTAGGCGGTCAAATAGCCAAACAACAAGCTGTGCTTTTCACGCGCCTAGAAGGCAGTATCAAGCCCGAACATGTTTTCCATGTTTTTGTTTTAGTCAGTGATGAACTCTTTGGTGATAACGTCATCAACTATGGGAGAATAATTATGCTGTTTACCTTTGGCACGCGTCTGGGTAAGCCTCTGGTTGATAATTTATACAACGCCGATGTGAATGTCCAAGACCTAGAAGAGCACTTCGCTAAATCTATAGGCGAGTATGTGGCTGATAAGCTTAGTCATTGGATACTTCAACAACAAGATGGTTGGCGGAATTTCTATACTTTGACTGCAAACAAAGAAATTGATTATAAAACAGGCTTAAATCCCAGTATTTCGTTATTCTTGTGAGTGTGAGACCGCTTCATTGTGGATATATATTACCTATCGTAAAACCCCGTGGGTAAATTGTGAGCGAGAGTCGACACGTGGTAATGGTAAGTGGTCACATTGTGAGAGTCAGTGGGGAATTTGTGAGGTTAATTGGTCATGTTGATAAGACAATTTGATAAGTTGTGAAAGCAAATGGGGTAGTTGGTAGGGTAATTGGACAAGTTATGAGAGCAAATTTCTTAGTTTGCTATACATTTTTTCTCCTTTTGGTTTATATTTCTTTGTTTGGCTAACGAATTTATTACTTTGGCCAACTTTTTTCTTACTTTACCATACATATTTCTTAGTTTGGTTGGTATTTTTCTCGCTCTGATTAGTATCTGTTTCAGTTTTGGTAATATATTTTCTTACTTGGTCGACAAATTTTCCTATTTTTTTTGTAAATTTGGATGACCTATTTATAAGTTTGGTTGAAATATGTGTTTACATGGCCAATATTTTTCCCATTTGGCTAACAAATTTTCCTATTTAGGTCGAAATTTTTCTATCTTTGGTTAATAATTTTCTTCGTGTGGGTTAACAAAGTTTCCTACTTTTCATAAGTTTGGCAGAGCTTTTTATAAGTTTGGTCGATATTTTTTCACATTTAGTTAACAAAGTTTCCTATTTTTCATAAATTTACCGGAGATTTTTAAAAGTTTGGTCGACATATTTCTATATTTACCCAATATTTTTATTACTTTGGTCAGTTTGGATGATATATTTACAAGTTTGGTCAGCCTTTTAGTTGATTTGGCTAATATTGTTTTCCTACTTTTTATAAGTTTGGATGAGACATTTATAAGTTTGGCCGATCTTTTTCACATTTGGGTAAGAAATTTTCCTACCTTTTATGGGGTTGGACGAGCAATTTATTTACTTGGTCAATAGTTTTCACCTTTGGCTAACAAAGTTTCCTACATTTTGACAGTTTAAATGCGCTATTTCTTTACATGGCCAATATTTTTTTCCCATTTGGTTAACAAATGTTCCTACTTTACTTAATTTTGGTAGAGATATTTCTGTATTTGGCCGACATTTTCCCCATTTGGTTAACAAATGTCACTACTTTTCATAAGTTTGGACGCGCTAGTTATAAGTTTTAGCGATATTTTTCCTATTTGGTTAATATAATTTCCTATTTGCCCCATATTTTTTACATTTGACTTACAATTTTCCTACTTTTTATAAGTTTGGTTGAGATATTTATGTATTTGGCCACCATTTTTATTAGTTGGACTAGCCTTTTCTCCTACTTTTTATAAGTTTGATTGAGATATTTGTGTATATTACCAATATTTTGCCTATTTGGCTAACAAATTTTCCTACTATTTATAAGGTTGAATGAGCTAATTATAAGTTTGGTCAGCCTGTTATTTGATTTGGATAACATTTTATCATAGTTTTTTATAAGTTTGAATGAAATATTTATAAGTTTGTCCATCGTTCTGCCTATTGTATTACTTCGGTCGACATATTTCTTGATTTTACTAGTATATTTTCTTACTTGTTATAAGTTCGGATGAGATATTTCTGTCTTTGACCACCATTTTTAAAAATTAGTTTGACTATAATTGTTTCCTTTTTTTATAAGCTTCTTTGAAATTTTTTCTTTACCTGACCCATAGTTTTCATCTTTGGTTAACACATTTTCCTATTTGGTCGATATATTTATAAGTTTGAGCGATATTTTTCCTATTTGGTTAATATGATTTCCTATTTGCCCCATATTTTTTACATTTGACTTACAATTTTCCTACTTTTTATAAGTTTGGTTGAGATATTTATGTATTTGGCCACCATTTTTATTAGTTGGACTAGCCTTTTCTCCTACTTTTTATAAGTTTGATTGAGATATTTGTGTATCTTACCAATATTTTGCCTATTTGGCTAACAAATTTTCCTACTATTTATAAGGTTGAATGAGCTAATTATAAGTTTGGTCAGCCTGTTATTTGATTTGGATAACATTTTATCATAGTTTTTTTATAAGTTTGAATGAAATATTTATAAGTTTGTCCATCGTTCTGCCTATTGTATTACTTCGGTCGACATATTTCTTGATTTTACTAGTATATTTTCTTACTTGTTATAAGTTCGGATGAGATATTTCTGTCTTTGACCACCATTTTTAAAAATTAGTTTGACTATAATTGTTTCCTTTTTTTATAAGCTTCTTTGAAATTTTTTCTTTACCTGACCCATAGTTTTCATCTTTGGTTAACACATTTTCCTATTTGGTCGATATATTTATAAGTTTGAGCGATATTTTTCCTATTTGGTTAATATGATTTCCTATTTGCCCCATATTTTTTACATTTGACTTACAATTTTCCTACTTTTTATAAGTTTGGTTGAGATATTTATGTATTTGGCCACCATTTGTTTCCCTACTTTTTATAAGATTATTGAGATCTTTCTGTATTTGACCAATATTTTTGCCCCTTTGACTAACATTATTTCCTACTTGGGCAGTATTGTTTTACATTTGACTAACAATTTTCCTACTTTTTATATGTTTGGTTGAAATATTTCTTTACTTGGCAAATAGTTTTCACCTTTGGTTAACAAATTTTCATGTTTTTTATAAGTTTGGATGAGATATTTCTTTACTTGGTAAATTTTTTCCCATCTAGTTAACAAATTTTCCTATTTTTCATAAGTTTCGCCGAGATATTTCTTTAATTTGACCCTCAACATGTAACATCCGTTCACCACATGACACCGATATGTACCGGCAACACTAAAATCCAACAAGTGAACGCAATTATAATACATATAACTGTTTATTGTACAGTATTTCCAGTAAATGTTACAAAAATAAAAAGAAGCATAACATCAGTATACAAAATGGTTGATCAATAGGTGATGTTATATCTAATATGATCATACACACACCCTGTACAATGGTATCGAACCTTTGTCATAAAACGGCGGTTATTTATTAAACGAGACAGAGTTCTGGGATATGATAGAGATAAAAACTTATAGCTGGATCGTCTCTGTCGTGTATTTGGTATTTGGACGTTGTTGCGTAGCGTATGTAACAATGTCGTGTCCGTGTACTGTTTTGATAAACTCGTCAAAGATTTGTCTGTTTCGGATTAGCTGTGGAATTTCTAAGACAGAAGCGTTATTGGACGATGCGTGGTAGAACCGAAGAGCTTGTGTTTCGATGTGCCTAAGGACTACATGATAACTAAAGTTGATTTTTAATATGTTCTTTTGAGTGTTAAAGATCTTGTACAAGGTCTCTGTCCAGTCTTTAGGGTGTTGTGTCTGTGGACTAATAAAAAATGTATAGACAGACATATATTTGTTGATCTTGTGATGTGTTTTGATACTACTCCAGTTGTCGGTGTACACTTGTCTGACATCATCTGGCAGCTTGTGTAGAGAGCTCGCTTCATCCTTGGGTTGTGTGTCGCTGACTGGTTCGGCGTTTTCGTTTTGTTTAGTGTTCTTCTTCCTGCATGTCACATCACTATTAGTAGCCGCTGGTCTCTTACGCAATGTTGGTGAAAAAGGTGTTGCCGTTTCTGTTGGTATTACACTGAATACTGCTCCTGATGTTGTGTGTTCTTTGGTAATGTGACGTTGTAGATTGTCTTTCCTGTTAAAATGATGATCACAAGTTTGACACGAATACACTTGCTCCTTGGGACTGTGACTGGTTCGAATATGGCGACGAAGGTTACTTGCATCAGTGAAGTCTTTCCCACAAGTTGCACATACGTGGTTCTCAGATGGTTGCCGAGTAGACATCTTTTTAGGCACGTTCGCTAGCGAATTGATAGTAAGATAATCGACACTCGACTTGAAACCTGTTTACACTGAGCCTCTGTATATGGTGTTGAATACAATTAGTTTATAACTTGCACTAATGGTAGATAACTCGACGTTGACTAGTTTAGGATGCCAAATATCCAAACAACAAGGTGTAATGTTCACTAGTTTAGTATGTGGTATCAAACCCGAACAAGCTGTACCAGTCTTTGTTTCAATAGGTGATGAACTCTTTGCAGATTCCGTTGTAAACTAAGGCAGAATAATGCTATTGCTTACACTTGGGGTGGGTCTGGGTAAGACACCGGTTGATAAATCTTACAAGTCAGCTGTGAATAGCCAAAAACTGGGAGACAGATCCACTAAATCGGTATGTCCGTATATGGTTGAAAGTCCGTTGATACAGAGACAAACAAGTGCCTGGCAAACTTTCCACACTTGAAGGTAAATAGAAGTTGAATAACCACAAAGCTGAAGACTCGAGCGTTCGTCGTTCTTGTGTAAAGCACAAAGTGAGTGAGAGGTGGTGAGTTGGTTATATATTACATAAAGTAAGCCCCGCCCACAGTATAGTTGCCAGCCAATTAGTGCTTGTCTAACATAAAATGTGGAACAATTCTAAGACAAACACCCTGATTGGTTGTAAGCCACACATCGGTTTGTTTGCTTCACAAGTCACTCTGCCGCCGGAAGCCAAAAATGAGATGACACCGCCAAATGAGAGGTCTATGGGACCAACTAGACCCATTAGACACCCCAGTTATACATTGGCGCTACCCCGACACACTCTACCGAATTGGTTATCGCACCATCTCCAACGCGACTGTGATACCAACTACCAACCTAGTTCAGTTGATCTTTCGCACAGTTTCATTACCATATTTTCTTGTTGAGTTGTGCCAAGTGTTGCCACAGCTGTTATATGATAAAGATCATGGCGGTTGCCCAGTTTGTTATGCCGTCTATACAGACGGGAAGCTAATTAATGCATTACACCAGCTGACATCTTCTGAATCAATTACACATCTCCAACACGACTGTGGTACCAACTACCCACATAGTTCAATTGATCTTTCCATTGTTAACCCCGATGCTCTGATTAAAAACGACAGCTGACACTTAAAACACCACGAAGGATCTGGAAGGCATGAGGCAGGTCACAACCGACCCACCACGAGCCATGAGACATAGACCCCACCATGAGACATGAGACATGGCTCATACCGCATTTATCAACTAGGTCCGTTATTCGAACCACCCATGACACTACCTGGCTCCGTTACATACTCGCCCACCTCCACACTACCCCATCTCACAGTAGGATTCGAACCTGTCGCACGGTAGGGAACCCACTAGACACCCCAGTTACACAGTGGTGATATCCCACCACACCCCTCTACGACTAATTACTTCTCACCTCTAAGCCCTCACCACCCCTTAGTAGACATTTAAAAAGTCCCCGTCTAGGGTGGACATCGTTATCGACCAGCAGCGTGATTCGAACCACCAATGATACCACCTAGCTCCGTTACACACTCGACCACCACCACACGACCTCAACCACACCTTGAGATTCGAACCTGTCAAGTGCAATGGCAGTAACTAGAACCCCTGTTACACATTGGTGATATCCCACTATGACCAACTACGCACCCCCGCCATCTTTCACCACTTACCAACCCACCCTACACATTGTTCTTTGCGCTTATTATTTTATTCCGACACCTCTTTTGATTAAAAACAGATGGCGCCAGCGACCTCCCTCGACCCCGACACTAATATACATCTGCCGGCAATATCGACTTTTTGATCACAGATATTCACGATCTTACCAAAGATACGAATACATCAACTCGTAACAGCCTGCGCACCCCAATCGATTATGCATAAATTATGTTCCCTCACTTCCCTTCTTTTGAGCTTACTAAAAATGCGGGTCCTCATGGGTCCTCACGGTCCTCCTTCTATTTTCTTTGTATATCTCATTGCTCATTGCTCAATGGGGGTACCAAACCATCCTATATACTACTGCTGTCAGCATGCGACAGCGGCCACCCCCCGGGCAACAGCTGTGAGAGGCTGGCTAAACCAGGCATGGGTATCCGATTTGGTGTCAAACCAAGAGGTAAACTAGGGTATGCCTACCCAGCATGTGAAGACAGGATTCGACAGACTGCGCGGAAGAAATAATTCCTGATTCAACGGGCAAGACGGCGTTTACCTGCAAAACGTTGTGGAACGTAATGAGCACGGCAAGGCACGTAGAGCGCCCTGGTCATCCACTGCACCTGTATGCGTCTCTAGTCGTCTCGACTTGTCTTGCCACTGGACTCAGATGGACTCAGGCGAGAGAGTGAGGTGGACGAATTGCGCAACTATTCCTCACTTTAATCCAAGTCATCGCGCAAGTCATTCTTCATCCAACATCAAATATCACCTTCAAGCCCTGTGGCGATGGGCGAGCGGCGAAGCGGCAGGCGTGGGTACGCTGGCAGCCGTAGTCGCAGACCTGCACACAGGCGGCTCAGGCCATATGGTCGTCTTCTACTGACCGGAGCAGCAGTGGGATTCGGCAGCCCCCTGAGCGACTGAGCAGCCCTCTATAGGAACACACTGCTCACCTCCATAGCATGAGGAAGGGGCTAGAAATGGTGCCCTAAACATTGTCTGTTCCATTACTACCTAACCAGCTAGCCGCGGTTGGTGGGTACCCTAAATGCGGTCGACATACAAACAAAGATAAAACAAGCAAAGCTAAAAGAGTAAACCATATTCCCTTAACAATTGGAACTTGGAATGTACGCACTCTACTTGACAGAGAAGGCGCGTCGGGTCCAGAGAGACGAACATCACTGATAGGGAGAGAGCTGGGCAGGTACAACATCGACATTGCAGCCTTGAGCGAGACACGACTTGCAGAAGAAGGCCAGATCTGTGAAATAGGTGCCGGCTACACATTTTTCTGGAGTGGAAGGAAAAGCGAGGAAAGACGCCAATCCGGTGTGGGATTTGCCATTAAGTCAGCTCTGGTCGGCAAATTAGCTGGATTTCCAAAGGCTATAAACGACAGGCTCATGACCATTAAGTTGCCCCTGCTGAATGGAAGGAAGCATGCAACCATTGTGAGTGTCTACGCACCAACTATGACCAACGAAGATGATGTCAAGAACAAGTTCTATGAGGACCTGCACAATGTATTAACATCTGTTCCCAAAGGAGACAAACTTATACTCCTTGAGGACTTCAATGCCAGAGTAGGCACGGACACCACCTTTTGGAGTGGCATTATTGGAAAGCATGGATTCGGAAATTGTAACAGCAATGGACTCCTCCTCCTTCAGACATGTGCCGAACATGATCACCTGATTACGAACACAATTGTCCGTCTCCCCATGAGAAATAGGACATCGTGGATGCACCCGCGCACGAAACACTGGCACCTCATTGACTATGTCATCGTCAGGAGGAGTGATAGACAAGACGTTCGAGTGAAAAAATCCATGTGTGGTGCCGAATGTTGGACAGACCATCGTCTCATTGTCTCGAAAATAAACATTCACATCAGGCCACCACGGCGTCCTCAAGGGGTGAAAATGCAAAAAAAAGCTAAATGTCACCCGCCTAAACAGCAAGAAAATGCTGCAGTCGTTTGAAAATGTGCTGGAAGACCGCCTCAAGCCCAATGCTGCAGCTAAACAGGATACAGAAACAGAATGGAAAGCCCTAAAGGACATAATTTACAACACTGCTATGAAAATCCTTGGGCCAGCCCCCCGAAAGCATAAAGACTGGTTTGATGAAAATTCCGAAGACATCAACCAATTGCTGGCCGAGAAACATCTTCTCCTCAAGGCACATTTGAATGACCCGAAGTCAACATAAAACAAATGCCTTCAAGAACATTCAGAGAGTAGTGCAGCAGAAACTTCGACACATGCGGGACTCCTGGCTGAGCAGCAAAGCTGATGAAATTCAGGGCTTTGCTGACAGACATGATATGAAAAACTTCTACGACTCACTGAAAGCGGTCTATGGTCCTACATCACCAGGCATAGTTCTCCTCCTCAGTGCAGATGAGGGAACATTGGTCACCGATAAGAAAGAAATCCTTCAACGCTGGGCAGAGCATTTCAGCAACATCTTAAATGCAACTTCCTTCTTCGATGATGAAACCATCAACTGCCTTCTTCAAGTTCCCACCAATGAGACACTTGATGACCTGCCAACCATAGTGGAAGTAAACAAAGCCATTCAGCAACTCTCCAGCGGCAAGACACCTGGTCCTGACTCCGTCCCAGCAGAGATATACAAGGCAGGTGGAACGGTCCTAACAGAGCAGCTTCACCAAGTCTTTACAAACATATGGGTGAACGAGACCATGCCACAAGATTTCAAGGACGCGTCAATAGTCCACCTTTACAAACGTAAAGGAAACCGCCAATCCTGTGACAACCACCGAGGCATCTCCTTGCTTTCAATTGCAGGGAAGATACTCGCCAGAATTCTTCTCAATCGCATCACGGCCCATCTCGATCAAGGTCTTCTTCCTGAGAGTCAATGTGGCTTCAGAAAAGAACGTGGAACTGTTGACATGATTTTCGCTGCAAGGCAGCTGCAAGAGAAATATCAGGAACAGAAGTGCGAAATGTTCTCCACTTTCATTGACCTTACCAAGGCTTTTGATACAGTCAGCAGAGAAGGACTGTGGAAGATTATGGCAAAATATGGCTGTCCACGAAAGTTTGTCCAAATAGTGCGGCTATTTCATGATGGCATGCAGGCAAGAGTACAGGAAAATGGTGAACTCTCTGAACCCTTTCCTGTCACCAATGGAGTGAAGCAAGGATGTGTCCTGGCACCAACACTGTTCAGCCTCATGTTTTCAGCCATGTTGATGAATGCCTTCGAGAACGACGACATTGGAGTAGACATCAACTACCGTATGGATGGAAAGTTATTCAATCTGAGAAGGCTGAAAGCTAAAACCAAAATTAACAGCGACACCGTCAGAGAGCTCCTGTTTGCTGATGATTGCGCTCTATACGCCAACTCAGAGGCGGACATGCAACATAATGTTACAGCTTTCTCACATGCCTGTGCCAACTTTGGGCTCAATATTAACTTGGAGAAGACTGTAGTTATGTACCAGCCAGCTCCAGGGAATAATCACACTGTGCCGAATATCAAAGTGAATGATCATAGACTAAGTGTTGTGGACTAATTCACCTATCTTGGCAGCACTGTGTCACAAGCTGTCACAATTGATGACGAAGTGAATGCAAGAATCTCCAAGGCCAGTGCGGCCTTTGGCAGACTGTACAAGAATGTATGGGACAGAACTGGAATAAGCCTGCAAACAAAGCTAAAAGTTTACAAAGCAGTTGTATTATCCACACTGCTATATGCTTGTGAAACCTGGACTGTTTATCAACGACACGCTAGGAAATTAAACCACTTCCACACAGTCTGCCTAAGGAAGCTACTGAAGATTAAATGGGAAGGCAAGATTTCAGACACTGAAGTCCTAGAAAGAGCGTCCATGCCCAGTATCCACACTCTACTGATGAAGAATCAGATTCGCTGGGCTGGTCACTTGACTTGCATGCCAGATCACAGGCTCCCTAAACAAATTTTTTACAGCGAACTGTGTTATGGTAAACGCTCCCAAGGTGGCCAGAGGAAACGCTTTAAAGACACTGAAAATCTCACTGAATGCTTTTGGAATTCATCACGACACCTGGGAGGCACCAGCCAGAGACCGAAATTCGTGGCTTGCATCATTACTCAAGGGTGCAGTCACTTGTGAGGCAACCAGAACTGCAAGAGCTGTGAAGAAAAGGCAGGACAGAAAAACCACTGCAGGAAATCCTCCTCCAGAAACGTCAAGCATTCTTTGCCCACATTGTCAAAGAACATTTCGAGCCAAAATAGGCCTTATCAGTCATCTTAGAACCCACGGCTCCATACCTTCAATCCCACTGGATGAAATGAATGGTCATCATCATTCTTGATGGACAAACAACAGGTAGGAGGGTAGACGGACATTGCATTTTAATTATGTGACGACTGTCATAAATATTCTTCTTAGTCACAGGTGTTGGCTGCTAACGTTTCTAGCGCAGCGACTTTATTCACAGAACTACAAAGTTATTGTTTAGCAAATGTTCAACTTACGATGTTGACTGACCATCTTGGGCTCAATGCACAACCAACCTTGACAGCCGAAAATACGTTCAGTTTGATCTGAATTCATCGTAATCACTTGATCAGTGTTCTGTCTGGTCGCAGGACATCTTAACACCTTTGTTGGTAGTGTTCATGTAACCTATTTGCTGTTTCAAACACCTGAATCCATTTCTACAATATTTCAATCGAGCACCTTTTGCCTGACTGAAGATCTCGACCTGTCTTACTCGTGACGTCACCTCCGTGTCGTCACGTGATGTTTTGAGGTCGTAACCTCGAGTGGTTTCCCTTGCTTGTGTTCATCGTTCCACTGCTGAATTGTCATCACTATTCCCCGTGTCTTATACTCTAACACGCTTTCGTGGTGATTGTAACTATTCTATTGTTAACTCTACTCTAGCCTGTTCTTGTCGACTGTAACTTGTACTGTAAACTCTATGTTGGTACATGGCAGTTAGGCCTTTCTCTCCTGGCCATCGTCGATGCGTGCTTCTCGCTGTGAGACCGTGCACACGCTTTAATGTGATTGGAGCTCACATTTCAGCTCATGATACTTACAGATCTACAAATTGATGGGACCGATCTTAGATTTAAAAAAAAAAAAAAAAAAAAAAACGTGTTTTGGAAACAAAAGCTATCATAAAGATTGAGAATGACGTAGGTCAATATCTGCCTATCAAGAGAGGTGTGCGGCAGGGATGTGTAATGTCTCCATATCTTTTTTCCCTATACAGTTAAATTATTGTTTGTTTGTTTGTTTGTTTTTAAGATTTAGAAGATATGAGAGGAACCACCATTGGGGGACGTTACATCAATAACATTACAAGTGTGGATGATAAAGTATTGATTGCAGACAATGAGGAGTATCTACAACATTTAGTAGATATGGTTTTTGCACATAGTGAACAACTAGGATTATAATTAAATTGTAAGAAGACGCACATTATGATCGTCACTAGGAAGAAAGAAATACCACAATGTAATATACAATTAAATGGGAATATTCTTAAACCAGTTAATCGGTACAATTATCTCGGAAGAGTCATAACATCTGATGGGAGATGCCTTGGAGAGGATAGAACAAGGGATCGCCTTGCCGAAGGTAGCCTTTTGTAGGATGGAAAACATACTGACCAATAAAAAGATATCAACTGCAACGAGAAAGAGAGTGTTAAAGTGCCACATAGACTATGTACTTTTGTATGGATTGGTTACTCACTCACTCACCATCTCACCCACTCACCCACACACCAACTCACTCACTTAGTCACTCACTCACCTATTTACCCAATCACCCACTCACTCACCCACTCACTCACTCTTTCACTTATTCGCCACTCACTCACCCACCCACACACTTACTCACTCACTCACTCACCAACACATCCACTCACTCACCCACTCACTCCCACAGTCACTCATTCACTTATTCGCTCACTCACTCACCCACCCACACACTTACTCACTCACTCACTCACCAACTCATCCACTCACTCACCCACTCACTCACACACTCACTCATTCACTTATTCGCTCACTCATTCACTTACTCACCCACTCACTCACCCACTTAGTCGCTCACTCACTCACCAACTCACTCACTCACTTACTTTTTTTTTCGCATATCCTTTACAGGATATCGCTGTCAACATCAACATCTTTCAGCTGATTGTTGATTTCTTGGCAAGATTACGCTCAGTAGTTTGTCATTGTTTCTGAGCGATCGGCTCACATACCCCATAATTTACCGACTCGGAGAGAACGGCTACCGATTCTCGAGAACGTCACGTTACCCACAAGAGTATACGGGATTACGGAGAAAGTCGTGTAACTCCTAGACCAAGGAGACACTCACTTACTTACATCATCTTTATAGACATGAAATGAATGAAGCCTGGACGTGAAGAAGTGGGTTAATGACAGGGTGGCGAACACGTATTACAGTCGACCTTCACCTCGGGCACGATACCTGTCAATCAGATATCCATACATACATGATCTGTCCCCGATTTACACCTGTAATCTTTCAGCTGTATTCTGTCATTGCACATCTTGTATTACCTCCCCTGTCATTAATTATGTCCCTTGCCACACCATCATCTAGTGTCAGCTAATCCACAGCTTGTTATTACTGCTGCACTTTTCCTCTCAGAATTACATTCCATGTTTTAATACTAACACCGCATGACGTAAGTTGGCCTTGCAACGGAACAAATAATCTTCTCAATTTCAAGTATTAGATGGAAATTACAAACTCTTTGCAGCAGCTTTATTACCTTGAAGTGATATATTCATTTTGAAATACTTTATTACTTTTAAGCCCGAACTTCAGCTGTGTGTTATTTCTTATTTAACAGTTCGTTGCGTTTCTGATCTTTTCTGACATATTTGATTGTTTGTCTTAAGAATCGGGTTAATAACATGCAGTTCACATCCATCTCCCTAAGTGAAACCTATTTTCAAGAGAATGAACGAACGAACTTTATTTTCAAAGGGTCACAAATTGAACACGTTGGCCTGTCTTACATTCGGCCACCAGATCCCTCATCTTTCGTTCTTCAGTTGTCTATAATGCATATTACTTTCACATAGAAAAAAACAACATTGTGAAATTTAAGTTGCAATCATAAAGAATGCATATTACCATAGTATGAGACAGGCAGACAGGCAAACGTACATAGAGACATAGACACGAACATATGCATACACATAAACATACATACTTACATACAGAATTACATCATTTACACAAACTCTTACAGTTATGCACGCACCATCATGTGCACAAACTCTTACAGTTATGCACGATAACACACAAATACACTATCCCTCGTATACACATATACTTACTCACAATCACAAACATTATCATCATCATGTGCCATGCCAGCTGGCGTAGGCATTCATGTCTCTCCACAAATCTCGGTCTTTGGTTTTCTGGATCAACTTGCTGATGATATTCCTCCATGCCACCGTCTCAATTCATCCAGTTTCATTTCTCTTGGTCTGCCCCTGCCTCTGTTCCCCTCTATCTTTCCAGTTGTCACGATGTTCTCCAATGAATGTCATCACCTGACCCCAGAAAGCTGTTTGTTTCTTTCTTACTGTTTAATATAATGTTCTAGTTTCATTAGACTCTTTCATGCTGTCGCTGTTAGGTACTCTGGCAGTCCAAGGAATTCGCAACGTTCGTCTCAGGAACCACAACTATGTTTACATCTCAGATGCTTCCAAGTTCTTCCTAATTTATTCATTTAAGTTCCAAGAATGCGCAGATTAGGACGAATAAATGGTATGACAACATCACTAGTGTGGGCCTCTGGGAGAGAACTAGACAGTTCGGGCGAATCAAAGAGTGAGTGAAAGTCGCTGGAAAGGACACACATTGAGAAAAGAAAATCTCAGAATAGATTAGCTCCCTTGTCTGGAACCAACGGATCGAATACAATAGTGAGGGGTCTACAGATAGACAGAGATGAGGATTTAAGACAGATGAATAAAATGAAGAAAATCTGATATGAAGAAATGAGGACTACAGTGGAGGTAATAACATTGCTAGATTTCACCAGAAAACAGTAGTTGAAATGGTTTGAACATATAACTATGCTACCAACT
>OY992887.1:109874949-109965232 GCA_963921405.1 Cepaea hortensis
ATCTACCTGTCCATCCATTCACATCCATCTCGCCCGCTACGAGACTCTGCGTGATAAACGGGATTACAGAGAAAGTGTTGTAACCCCTCGGCCAGAGAGACCGGCGGCTTAGATATTAACCATCCAAAAAACGAAATCTATCATAATTAGCAGTGAAAGGAAAGGTCATCAATGAACATCACAGTAAACGGGCAGATACAAGAACAAGTAACAAGTTTTCTCCTATCTTGGACATATAATAACAGATGGTGGCAGAAGTGAAATAGAAATCAAAAGAGAATAGGAATGGACAAAAATGCTTTCAATGACACGAAATTAGCATTAACATCTAGAGATAATAATGCATTAAAAATGAGAATTGTCAAATGCTGCGTATATTCAACGCTACTGTATGGCGCGGAAGCCTGGTCATTGAACAAGCAACTAGAAAGTCGCATAGAAGCCCTGGAGATGTGGATATACAGACGAATAGGTCATATTTCATGGAAACAAAAACAGTCAAATGCAGAGGTTCTAGAAAAACTGAGAATGAAAAGAGAGTTGATGAAAGGAATAAAGAGGAGGCAAGTGAAATATTTCGGCCACGTTAAAAGACATGATACTCTTATAAAAAAACCATACTGAAAGGCAAGGTTGAGGGCAAGCGAGCAAGAGGTAGACAACGATACAGGTAGGAAGATAACATCAAGAGATGAACGAACATCAGCCTACACAAAATGAACAGTCAGGGCGAAAGACAGACAGTGTTGGAGATCCATTGCAGCCAACCTTCATTGTGGAGACGGCACTTGATTGATTGATTGATGACACAGACTCTTAGACAGTAGAAGGTACTACCTGCTTTCTGTTAGCGCCGAAGGTTTGATAAGGGGGATGGGGGGGGGGGGAGGTGCCCATGGCAGTGTTGTATGTGTGTTTCAAATCTCCTTTGTCCTTAATAGCTTACATGAACCTTTGCCCTCTGACTTGGTAACATTTCCCATTCTCTGGTGACAAAGGAAAAAGGACTGCTTCATTTTGCCGCTAGAAGGGAGTGTTGAAAGTATGTGAAAACAAGGATCTACTAGCCTTGCTACTGACTCTTTGTGATCATATTAATAATCTCTCTCTCTATATATATATATACAATATGCACAACGGTATTTCTATCTGGTATTCTCTCTCTCTCTCAATCGAAACAAATAAGTAAAACTAACAAGGAATCAACTTTACAGCTTTTGGACACTACGAATGAAGTAGTAGCAGTAGTAGTAGTAGTAGTAGTAGTAGTAGTAGTAGTAGTAGTAGTAGTAGTCAGTAGTAGTAGTATTGGAGTAGTAGTAGTAGTAGTAGTAGTAGTAGCTAGTAGTAGTAGTAGTAGTAGTAGTAGTAGTAGTAGTAGTATTGGAGTAGTAGTAGTAGTAGTAGTAGTAGTAGTAGTAGTAGTAGTAGTAGTAGTAGTAGTAGTAGTATTGGAGTAGTAGTAGTAGTAGTAGTAGTAGTAGTAGTAGTAGTAGTAGTAGTATTGGAGTAGTAGTAGTAGTAGTAGTAGTAGTAGTAGTAGTAGTAGTAGTAGTAGTAGTAGTAGTAGTAGTATTGGAGTAGTAGTAGTAGTAGTAGTAGTAGTAGTAGTAGTAGTAGTAGTAGTAGTAGTAGTAGTAGTAGTATTGGAGTAGTAGTAGTAGTAGTAGTAGTAGTAGTAGTAGTAGTAGTAGTAGTAGTAGTAGTAGTAGTAGTAGTAGTATTGGAGTAGTAGTAGTAGTAGTAGTAGTAGTAGTAGTAGTAGTAGTAGTAGTAGTAGTAGTAGTAGTAGTAGTAGTATTGGAGTAGTAGTAGTAGTAGTAGTAGTAGTAGTAGTAGTAGTAGTAGTAGTAGTAGTAGTAGTAGTAGTAGTAGTAGTAGTATTGGAGTAGTAGTAGTAGTAGTAGTAGTAGTAGTAGTAGTAGTAGTAGTAGTAGTAGTAGTAGTAGTAGTAGTAGTAGTAGTAGTAGTAGTGGTAGGTAGTAGTAGTAGTAGTAGTAGTAGTAGTAGTAGTAGTAGTAGTAGTAGTAGTAGTAGTAGTAGTAGTATAGTAGTAGTAGTTGTAGTAGTAGTAGTAAGTAGGTAGTTGTAGTTGTAGTAGTTGTAGTTATAGTAGTAGATTGTTGTTGTTGTAGTAGTAGTATTGTAGTAGTAGTAGTAGTACTAGTAGTAGTAGTACTAGTAGTAGTAGTAGTAGTAGTAGTAGTAGTAGTAGTAGTAGTAGTAGTAGTGTAGTAGTAGTAGTAGTAGTAGTAGTAGTAGTAGTAGTAGTAGTAGTAGTAGTAGTAGTAGTAATAGTTATTATTGTTGTTGTTGTTGTTGTTGTTGTTGTATTAGTAGTATTAATGACCCGAAGTCAACATTAGAAAAAGATGCTTTCAAGAACATTCAGAGAGTAGTACAGCAGAAACTTCGGCACATGCGGGACTCCTGGCTGAGCAGCAAAGCTGATGACATTCAGGGCTTTGCTGACAGACATGATATGAAAAACTTCTACGACTCACTGAAAGCGGTCTATGGTCCTACATCACCAGGCATAGTTCCCCTCCTCAGTGCAGACGGGGGAACATTGGTCACCGATAAGAAAAGACATCCTTCAGCGCTGGGCAGAGCATTTCAGCAACATCTTAAATGCAACTCTCCTCTCTTCGATGATGAAACCATCAACTGCCTTCCTCAAAGTTCCCATCAATGATACACTTGTTGACCTGCCAACCATAGTGGAAGTAAACAAAGCCATACAGCAACTCTCCAGCGGCAAGGCACCTGGTCCTGACTCCATCCAGCAGAGATATACAAGGCAGGTGGGCCGGTCCTAACAGAGCAGCTTCACCAAGTCTTTACAGACATATGGGCGAACGAGACATGCCACAAGATTTCAAGATGCGTCAATAGTCCACCTTTACAAACGAAAAGGAAACCGCCAATCGTGTGACAACCACCGAGGCATCTCCTTGCTTTCAATTGCAGGGAAGATACTCGCCAGAATTCTCATCGCCTCACGGGCCCATCTCGATCAAGGTCTTTCTTCTTCCAGAGAGCCAGTGTGGCTTCAGAAAAGAACGTGGAACTGTTGACATGATTTTCGCTGCAAGGCAGCTGCAAGAGAAATGTCAGGAACAGAACTGCGAATTTGTTTTCCACTTTCATAGACCTTACCAAGGCTTTTGATAGTCAGCAGAGAAGGACTGTGGAAGATTAAGACAAAATATGGCTGTCCACGAAAGTTTGTCCAAATAGTGCGGCTATTTCATGATGGTATGCAGGCAGGAGTACAGGAAAATGGTGAACTGTCTGAGCCCCTTTCCTGTCACCAATGGAGTGAAACAAGGATGGTGTCTTGGCACCAACACTGTTCAGCATAATGTTTTTCAGCCATGTTGACGAATGCCTTCGAGAACAACGACATTGGAATAGACATCAACTACCGCATGGATGGAAAAATTATTCAATCTCAGAAGGCTGAAAGCTAAAACCAAAATTGACGCAGCGACAACCGTAAGAGAGCTCCTGTTTGCTGATGATTGCGCTCTATACGCCAACTCAGAGATGGACATGCAACATAATGTTTCAGCTTTCTCACATACCTGTGCCAATTTTGGGCTCAATATCAATTGGGAGAAGACTGTAGTTATGTACCAGCCAGCTCCAGGGAATAATCACACCTGCCGAATATCAAAGTGAATGGTCATAGTCTAAATGTGGACAAATTCACCTATCTTGGTAGCACTGTGTCACAAGCTGCCACAATTGATGATGAAGTGAATGCAAGAATCTCCAAGGCCAGTCGCGGCCTTTGGCAGACTGTACAAGATTGTATGGGACAGAAATGGAATAAGCCTGCAAAACAAAGTTGAAAGTCTACAAAGCAGTTGTATTATCCACACTGCTATATGCTTGTGAAACCTGGACTGTTTATCAGCGACATGCTAGGAAATTAAACCACTTCCACACAGTCTGTCTTAGGAAGTTACTGAAGATTAAATGGCAAGACAAAATCCCAGACACTGAAGTCTTAGAAAGAGCGTCTATGCCCAGTATCTACCACACTCTACTAATGAAGAATCAGATTCGCTGGGCTGGTCACTTGACTCGCATGCCAGATCACAGGCTCCCTAAACGAATTTTCTACAGCGAACTGCGTTGTGGTAAACGCTCCCAAGGCGGCCAGAGGAAACGCTTTAAAGACACTCTGAAAATCTCACTGAATGCTTTTGGAATTCATCATGACACCTGGGAGACTGCAGCCAGAGACTGAAATTCGTGGCGTGCATCATTACGCAAGGGTGCAGTCACTTGTGAGGCAACCAGGACTGCAAGAGCTGTGAAGAAAAGACAGAACAGAAGAAAACCACTGCAGAAAATCCTCCTCCAGAAACGTCAAGCATTCTTAGTCCACATTGTCAGAGAACATTTTGAGCCAAAATAGGCCTTACCAGCCATCTTAGAACTCACGGCTCCATACTTCAAACCCACTGGATGAAATGAATGGTCATCATCATTCTTGATGGACAAACAACACATACAGTAGTAGTATTGGATTGTAGTAGTAGTAGTAATAGTAGTAGTAGTAGTAGTAGTAGTAGTAGTAGTAGTAGTAGTAGTAGTAGTAGTAGTAGTAGTAGTAGTAGTAGTAGTAGTAGTAGTAGTAGTAGTAGTAGTAGTAGTAGTAGTAGTAAAACAGATGGCGGTACTATTTAGAATGATTGATGAAATTATGTCAGGTCTTAGATATGACTGAGCTAACATATGACAGTAGACAGTACTACCTGCTTTCTGTTGGCGCTGAATGTTGTGCGGCTCTTACCAAACCCGAAACTCGCACTGTGCCAACGGAGGGGCGCAATTGGGAGGGTACAAGCCTTATCCTGGTGTGAGGAAATGGAACCTAATGACAAAATGTCATGGCAGGGCAGACCAAGCCCTATGCATTGGTTGGCATTTGGGCTTAATCAGTCACATTCGCTGCCACCTTGGGTTGTAGTTATTTTGTCTTTATTGTTGCACAATATAACACCCATCCGTTACCTTTGATTATTCTTAGTAATTCTTATTTTTAAATTTAAATCTTATAAAAATCTTTTAAAAATCTTATAAAAATTCTTATTATATTCTTTGATTATTGCTCACTGGATTTTAGGAGGCCTGGTTTTTCCTTGCCAGCGAGAAGTCTTGATCGTTCGGGTCGCACATCGATTGACGGATGTCAGTCGCGGCGATTGGACAATCTTGTGCATAACCTACGATGGGTATCGTTGTAATATTCTGTTATGATAATTTGGCGTGTCCAGCGTGTGCCGCGTGCTTACACACCCGCTTCACACGCCAGTGATCCGGGGCTTATCTTCTGGATCCGGTCAGGATATGCACTACTAACGAGCTCAAACCGAGAGCGAAACTAGAGTATAGTGCTTCCATATTGACGTGTATAGGCCTTAAGTTCATACTAGAGTACGATCAGCGTTGCCAGTGGTGGGTTGTGCTCAATATTTAAATTTCAAATCCAGAAACAACCAAATAATCAAGCTTTAGTTTATGTTGTGTGGATTCAGTATGTACATTTAGAGATGCTGTGAAATTAGCAGGGCAATAAATTGTGCAACCTATTGTTTGTGTCTTCGTTATTGACATTCTCTATGGAAAAATATTTCTTTCATTATTACATGTTGTTTCAGTCTCTGTGAGGATGGCCTTATTGCCACTGGGGACAAGTTAGATAGGACAGATAGGAGTTTGAAGTGCAACAGCTGATCCAGAGCAACACACATCAAGGTAACATAGTCTACACCGATGGGTCAGTGGTGAGAAACAGACGTAGTGGCTGGGGCTTTATTGCAAGGGCTAATGGGCGAGTCTTGAAAAAGGAGAGTCTGGCATATGAGACTACGACCTCCAGCATGAGAATGGAGGTGGAGGCAGTAACAGCGGCATTCCGGTGGCTAGAGGAGACTACTGCAACACACGTTGTATTCATTACGGATTCAAAGAGTATGCTTAGTGAGGTGCAGAAAGGAACGTTTCGTGTGGAATGGCTCTCGTCGCTTCAGAGGTCACAGATTGTGAGAATTGTATGGATATTTTGCCCTGGTCATTTGGGGTTACGGGGGAATGAACAGGCTGATAGGCTAGCAGGGAATGCACCTCTTGGTGGTAGTTTGCCTATGGACAAGGGGAAGGTGGTTGTGCGCTTGTGGGACCAGGTGGAGAAGGAAGGGACAGATTGAGAACCCATATGTGGAAAGTATGAGATTGCGGAGGATCAGCAGGGGTTCTAGAAGAATCTCAAAACTGAGAGGAAAGACCAGGATAACGTTTAATCAGATAGCGGTGGGAACGATTAGTAGTATGACTCTTCATTGGCTGTTGAACGAGGGGGCGGGGCACGTATGAGAATGTCCTGAGTGGAGTGATGTCGGTTCTTAACTCAACTCAACTAGATAGGACAGCACACATCTTGCCAGGTACAATTTCCAAACTTCAACCAAACAAACTGACTTCTCAGCAAAGACTTCAAAAACTGAAACAGCCAAACAAGCGTCTATTAATCTTCCTTTATTTCAACCTTAATGAAAACGCATGATACAAAAACACTGCGTCTGGTGACTGTTTGAACTGACAGTTCACAAGAAACAATAAAATCCTCATATTTAACAACAGAAAAATTAAATTACCGAATTAAACACTTGGGAAATAAAGGCAAATTTCAAAATAAGCACTGATGAATTAATGTACACATACAAAGCCATGTCAAGTGATAAACAACATGTGAAGTTATTATATGGGTAATATAACTCATGCTGCCCTAGTCTATGCTAGTGTTGTCTTGTGTGGTTCCATGCTGTACAAGTTTCCATATGTGGCTGTAGAGATAATAACTCAGAAAATATACTAGTGTTGCATTGTGTGGATCCGTGCTATATTTCAGTTTCCACATGTAGCTGTCAAGATCATAACTCCGAGAATATACTAGTGTTGCATTGTGTGGATCTGTGCTATATTTCAGTTTCCACATGTAGCTGTCAAGATCATAACTCCGAGAATATACTAGTGTTGCATTGTGTGGATCCGTGCTATATTTCAGTTTCCACATGTGGCTGTCAAGATAATAACTCTGAGAATATACTAGTGTTGCATTGTGTGGATCTGTGCTATATTTCAGTTTCCACATGTGGCTGTCAAGATCATAACTCCGAGAATATACTAGTGTTGCATTGTGTGGATCTGTGCTATATTTCAGTTTCCACATGTGGCTGTCGAGATAATAGCTCTGAGAATATACTAGTGTTGCATTGTGTGGATCTGTGCTATATTTCAGTTTCCACATGTAGCTGTCAAGATCATAACTCAGAGAATATACTAGTGTTGCATTGTGTGGATCTGTGCTATATTTCAGTTTCCACATGTGGCTGTCAAGATAATAACTCTGAGAATATACTAGTGTTGCATTGTGTGGATCTGTGCTATATTTCAGTTTCCACATGTGGCTGTCAAGATCATAACTCCGAGAATATACTAGTGTTGCATTGTGTGGATCTGTGCTATATTTCAGTTTCCACATGTGGCTGTCGAGATAATAGCTCTGAGAATATACTAGTGTTGCATTGTGTGGATCCGTGCTATATTTCAGTTTTCACATACGGCTGTCGAGATCATAACTCCGAGAATATCAACATCCATCAATTCCTCAGCATTTATGATGACACGGTGACAACTTGTTTAACTAGGCTGGCCATGTTTGTGTAGTTTGTTGTCATTCTGATCTACTACCTGTTGTGTTTGATATTTTCACTGTATTTTGTGCTTCTTTTCTTCTAGTCTATCTATCCTAGCATTAGTAACAATATAGTTCAGTATTTTGCATCATTACTGATGATTGCCAGGTTTTTTAAGGGTTGTAGAATAAATTCTGCTTGCCTAATGAGTGGCAACATAGGACTACAATTCTGTTTATGTAACCGCAGACCATTAGCCACATGAAACACAAACACTTACTCAGACAAAAGAAAAATATCTCGTTACAATGACATTGATTCCGAATATAAACCAGATTGATAGACTTCTTAATCTTTTGACAAGACAGAATTACAATAAAAATAATTCATCGGCTCATGCAGTCTGCAAACATGCATCAACCAACTTGCTGCCAGCAACAACTGTATTGGGAGGACAGGAAGTTGGAACTAACCACTGCTTCTATTGAGGCCCTGAATGTGGATGTCCCAGTGTTAACAAGCAAGAAGAAGATTCTCATAACACTAATGATATCAAATGCTGGCCATATAATTAGACATTTCAATTTCTAGCATGATTACCCTCCCCTGTTTAGCAACCCAAGGGAGACAACGAGGAACACCCAAAGGGAGGGGAGAGAATAACAACTGACGGCCAATCTCTGGCGGAGTAATTAACTTAAAAACCTTTTTCAAGCTGTAAGCTGTACTGGGTATATGGTACTAATTCCTTATTTGTGTTGACTATTTGGCAGTTGATCCGTGATGTGGTCAATATTGCACCAGCTGCATTCACTTCCCACATCCAGTTTTAAAAAATCTGCTACAATGTGAACTCAAAACATGGCTACTAGAATGGAGTGGAGTGTAGTGGAGGCTACAAAATATACGTCCTACCAATTGTCTGACTAGATGACGTGATATGACAGCTCAACTGAAAATATCTTTCTCAGTGTATTAGGCTTTACAATATTGCCATACTTCATATGTACATATCCGTGTCTTGTGTTCACATATACTTCATGTGTACACATGTATCTGTGTCTTGTGTTTACACATCTTTCATGTGTACGCGTGGATCTGTGTCTTTTGAATTATGTGTTTATTTCTTCTGTCACACAAAATATGGTACCTTGAATTGTGATATGTTGTAATGAAGACCAAACTGCAATATTTGACAGATTTATGCAAGTACATATTTATGAACACGTTTTGTCCCAAGCAATGCACTCTGTGTGACAAGCAACACTTTGTGTGCAATAATCAACATGTCACATGCGATTGGCTATAATTCATGCATCCTAATCAACATGTCATGTGTGATTGGCTATCCTTATGTGCAAATATCAACATTAACTTGTGATTGGCTATTTTTCATTTGTGCTAATCAACATGCCACAAGTGATTGGCTACAATTCATGCATACTAATCAACATGTCATGTGTGATTGGCTATCCTTTGTGTGCACTAAACAACATGTTATGTTTGACTGTACTACCTGCTTGGTCAAAACGCATTCACAAAATCTGGCAGCATATTAATTCGTTACTAAGTATATATTTGGCTCAGTCATAGACTTGCAATGATGATGTCACTTTAAGCGGCTGCTACACAACCCAGCAACCAAAGTGTTAACAGCTAGTAGCTTTAGTGATGTAGTAGGTAAAACACTGGCCTACCAACATAGCGGCTGATGATTCAATAACACAACATATTGAGTCCACATGTACTTGCATGGTTGTGCCCTCAAACAAGCACTTATGGCATGAGTTTTAGTCATTTCTTTAGGAACACAAACTTGTCAATGGGAGCAATGACCAGGAGATTTTTGAGCCTAACAACGTTATATGTCTAACAACATATCTGTTATATGTCTAACAACATATCTGTTATGTGTCTAACAACGTATTTGTTACATGTCTTACAGAATCAGAACAAGAATCTTGACATGTCCACTCTGGCACTATCAACCAAGTCACAGGATACTGCGTGCAGGGCAAACAAATTCACAATAATGAAAAGAAATTTCAGTAAAAGTTTACGGTAATAACACAGATATACAAAAGCACTTAAAACAGACAAGTCAATTAAATAAAAACAAGCAAAACTTCTGAACCTGGAGACTAGAATAACAAATAACAGATGAGAGGATAAAACAGACAACCAAAAACAAATGGGAGGATAAAACAACCAATAAATGTGACGATAAAATACCAATAACAAATTAGAGGAAAGAACACTAAACCAATAACAAATGAGAGGATAAAACAACCAATAAATGTGATCATAAAACAACTAATAACAAATTAGAGGAAAGAACACTAAACCAATAACAAATGAGAGGATAAAACAACCAATAAATGTGATGATAAAACAACCAATAACAAATGAGAGGATAAAACACTAAATCAATAACAAATGAGAGGTTAAAACAAACAGTTAAGTTTGCTGCATATCCTTTACAGGATTTCACAGTCAACCCCAGCATTTATGTATTGGCTGTTTATGATTTCTTGGCAAGTTTTCGTTCAGTAGTTTGCCACAGCTTTCTGAACAAATAACCAACAGTAAATATTTCATGCACAAATTCAACCCCACAGGTGATATCAAATATAACACTGAGTATATTGAATAAAAGCATCCCGTTTGAGAGCAATCATAATATAACAACAACAACCACAACAATAATAATTCCATAAATAATTATAAACAACATATTGCTTTCTTGCTCCACTTCTATACTAGCACGTAGAGGAAGACACGACCTCAGCTGTGTTGTTGTTATCATTTGTCAGACGACTGCCAATAACCATAACGACAAGTAATAACATTATAGAGGTACTTGTTTAGTGTGATAGTACAGAATACAACATTATACAGCTACCGGTCCTAGAGTGATAGTACAACATTATGCAGCTTTGGTCCTAGAGTGATAGTACAGAATACAACATTATACAGCTACTGGTCCTAGAGTGATAGTACAACATTATGCAGCTTTGGTCCTAGAGTGATAGTACAGAATACAACATTATACAGCTACTGGTCTTAGAGTGATAGTACAGAATACAACATTATACTGCCATTGGTCCTAGAGTGATAGTATAACATTATGCAGCTTTGATCCTAGAGTGATAGTACAGAATACAACATTATACAGCTACTGGTCTTAGAGTGATAGTACAACATTATGCAGCTTTGGTCCTAGAGTGATAGTACAGAATACAACATTATACAGCTACTGGTCCTAGAGTGACAGTACAGAATACAACATTATCCATCTACTGATCCTAGAGTGATAGTACAACATTATACAGCTACTGGCCCTAGAGTGATAGTACAGAATACAACATTATACAGCTACTGGCCCCAGAGTGATAGTACAGAATAAAACATTATGCAGCCTTGGTCCTAGATGGTACAGAATACAACATTATACAGCTACTGGTCCTAGAGTAATAGTACACATTACAACATTATACAGCTTTGGCCCTAAAGTGATAGTATAGAATATACGCTGTTTCTTGAACTTGGAGAGGGGGAGGAGAACGCTGCGATACTGTCCCCGTGGAGATGGCACCTCAGTCCTGGCTCAGGTGGAAGTCTACATCAACCTCACTCCGACAGACGCAAGCCCTGGTCTAATGATCTGGATGTCAGCATCAGACTTACGTCTACCCCAACCTCACTCCGACAGACGCAAGCTCTGGTCTAATGATCTGGATGTCAGCATCAGACTTACGTCTACACCAACCTCACTCCGACAGACGCAAGCCCTGGTCTAATGATCTGGATGTCAGCATCAGACTTACGTTACGTCTACCCCAACCTCACTCCGACAGACGCAAGCCCTGGTCTAATGATCTGGATGTCAGCATCAGACTTACGTCTACCCCAACCTCACTCTGACAGACGCAAGCCCTGGTCTAATGATCTGGATGTCAGCATCAGACTTACGTTACGTCTACACCAACCTCACTCCGACAGACGCAAGCCCTGGTCTAATGATCTGGATGTCAGCATCAGACTTACGTTACGTCTACCCCAACCTCACTCCGACAGACGCAAGCCCTGGTCTAATGATCTGGATGTCAGCATCAGACTTACGTCTACCCCAACCTCACTCCGACAGACGCAAGCCCTGGTCTAATGATCTGGACGTCAGCATCAGACTTACGTCTACACCAACCTCACTCCGACAGACGCAAGTCCTGGTCTAATGATCTGGATGTCAGCATCAGACTTACGTCTACACCAACCTCACTCCGACAGACGCAAGCCCTGGTCTAATGATCTGGATGTCAGCATCAGACTTACGTTACGTCTACCCCAACCTCACTCTGACAGATGCAAGCCCTGGTCTAATGACCTGATATCAGCATCAAACTTAAGTCTACACCATCCTCACTCCGATAGACGCAAGCCCTGGTCTAATGACCTGGATGTCAGCATCAGACTTAAGTCTATACCAACCTCACTCCGACAGATGCAAGCCCTGGTCAGTGTTATGATGACCTGGACGAAAGCATCAGATTTAAAGTTCAGTCTTCCTTGGGACTCACCAACCAACAACTTGGTTGATTCTCAATTCTCAGAGCTGTGCCACTGTGTCGAAATGGGTTCAGAACCTCCCTTTGCCTCGACATCGAAGGGCCGAATGTAAGACGGATCTACATGCCCAATTTGTTACCCTTTGAAAATAAAGATCAATTCAATTCAATTTGAGTTCCCACAACACTCTTTGGTGCCCATGTTTGCTGCTCCAACCTGCAGCCCAGGTCCATTTTTAAGTTGAGTTGAGTAGAGTTGAGCTGAGTTGAGTCAAGAACTGAGATCACAGCTCTCAGGACATTCCCATGCATGATCCGTCAATTGGTAAAAATCTGTCTAAATGGAGATTCAAATACATGACTGCTGGACCAAGTGTGTTGGCTGTGCTGCCTCACTTTATTGATGCATTCGACATTTAAAGAAGGTCTGTGTATGTATAATCTGAGTTGAGTTGAGTTGAGCTAAGAATCGACATCACTGCACTCAAGACATTCCCATACACGCTCTGTCCCTTTGTTCAACAGCCAGAAAAGAGTCATACTACTAATTGTTCTCACCACTATTTGATTGAAAATTCTCCTGGTCTTCCAGAACCCCTGCCGATCCTCCACAATCTCATCCTCTCCATATACAGGTTCTTAATCTGTTCCCTTGCCTTCTCCACCTGGTCCCACAGGCGCACGACCACCTCCCCCTTGTCCATTTGTATAATCTGTCCCCTTGCCTTCTCCACCTGGTCCCACAGGTACACGACTCTCCACCTGGTCCCACAGGTACACGACTCTCCACCTGGTCCCACAGGTACACGACTCTCCACCTGGTCCCACAGGTACACGACTCTCCACCTGGTCCCACAGGTACACGACTCTCCACCTGGTCCCACAGGTACACGACTCTCCACCTGGTCCCACAGGTACACGACTCTCCACCTGGTCCCACAGGTACACGACTCTCCACCTGGTCCCACAGGTACACGACTCTCCACCTGGTCCCACAGGCGCACGACTCTCCACCTGGTCCCACAGGTACACGACTCTCCACCTGGTCCCACAGGTACACGACTCTCCACCTGGTCCCACAGGTACACGACTCTCCACCTGGTCCCACAGGTACACGACTCTCCACCTGGTCCCACAGGTACACGACTCTCCACCTGGTCCCACAGGTACACGACTCTCCACCTGGTCCCACAGGCGCACGACTCTCCACCTGGTCCCACAGGCGCACGACTCTCCACCTGGTCCCACAGGTACACGACTCTCCACCTGGTCCCACAGGTACACGACTCTCCACCTGGTCCCACAGGCGCACGACTCTCCACCTGGTCCCACAGGTACACGACTCTCCACCTGGTCCCACAGGTACACGACTCTCCACCTGGTCCCACAGGTACACGACTCTCCACCTGGTCCCACAGGTACACGACTCTCCACCTGGTCCCACAGGTACACGACTCTCCACCTGGTCCCACAGGTACACGACTCTCCACCTGGTCCCACAGGTACACGACTCTCCACCTGGTCCCACAGGTACACGACTCTCCACCTGGTCCCACAGGTACACGACTCTCCACCTGGTCCCACAGGTACACGACTCTCCACCTGGTCCCACAGGCACACGACTCTCCACCTGGTCCCACAGGTACACGACTCTCCACCTGGTCCCACAGGTACACGACTCTCCACCTGGTCCCACAGGCGCACGACTCTCCACCTGGTCCCACAGGTACACGACTCTCCACCTGGTCCCACAGGTACACGACTCTCCACCTGGTCCCACAGGTACACGACTCTCCACCTGGTCCCACAGGTACACGACTCTCCACCTGGTCCCACAGGTACACGACTCTCCACCTGGTCCCACAGGCGCACGACCACTCTGCCTTGTCCATTTGTATAATCTGAACAAAGATCTAAATTCTAAAGCTTCATCTTGATCTAGCACAACTGAAGACTATAAATAATGAGAAGCAAACAAGCATTCAAGGGGAAAGGAGGCAGAAGCAGACCAAGAGAAATGGTGCTGGATGGCCTGAGACGGTGGCATGGAGGAATATCATCAATGATTCAGAGGCCCGAGATATGTACAGAGATATGAACACTCACGCCAGCTGGCTGGCAAGGCACTTGATGATGAGACAAGCAAATGATGATACAAGAGCAGATGCAGTTTCCCGCCATAAACCATATGCCAGGTGGCATTCACAGATTTAGCTTTACATTCTTTCTGTGAAGAAAACTGGACACTGACTCACAAACTGCAACTTGTACATAGAAATTAAACATGACAAGTAGTATATCCGCTCATGTCTCCTAGTTCGAAAAAATGTTGAATAAAGCTTCTTTCTGTACCTTCTCTGAATATTTAGTTCCACAAACTCAGAACCAACTGACTTCAAAACATCAAGTGTCTTTTCTGAAAATATGCAGTGTCTATAAATATATGCATAGATGTTTCATAAATTATTGAAGTGTTATTTTGTTCAGATTTGAACTAAATCACTATTTGTCTGCCATCATCCTCATTATTATGTGCACTGCCAACAGGCCTAGTTGTTTATGTCCCTCCACAGATTGTGGCTTTGGAATACTGGATCAACCCTGCTTATGTTTAACTCTCCATGCCACCATCTCAATCCATCCAGCATCATTTCTCTTGGTCTGCCTCTTTCCCCACTGATCTTTCCAGTTGTCATGATGTTCTCCAATGCGTCTCTTCTCATCACATGACCAAAGAAAGCTGTTTGTCTCTTTCTTATTGTTGTATATACTGTTCTAGTTTCATCATCCTCTTCCAGGCAATCGTTGTTAGTTACTCTGGCAGTCCAAAGTATTCGCAACATACATCTCAGGAATCACATAACTGTAGTTTCTAAAGTTAGTTGCATATCCTTTAAAGGATAGTCAACCCCTGCATTCTTTGGCTGTTTGTGATTTCTTAGCAAGTTTATGTTCAGTAGTTTGACATTGCTTTCTGAATGACCGGCACCCATACCTTTGTAAGAACAGTACCACGTGATCTACCTCCAGATCACACACAGCTGTGTGCGGTATACCAGATTATAAACTGTTCGTAACTTCTTCGTGACAGCTCCGGAGCTTCTAAGCTCTTCTGAATTTGTTCATTCACATTCCATCATACGTTGCCGTACAGCAAAACAGGTTCTATATAACATGTCAGTACTCTCTTAAATACAGCAAGTTCTTTTGTATAGTCCCCATTATGATTAATTATGAGAACCTGACCATCTGCTTATCCGAGCCTTGGGAATGGGTGTCCTTTAACAATGAATGGATCAAAATTCTCACAGGTTTCATCATGTTTGACATTTCTCATGGCATTTCCTGTGTAGCAAGTTGAACAGACAAATGGGGGGAAATGCAAGCCTGTCTTACTCCTCACTGAACCTCCACCCAGTTTAATGCAAGCCTGTCTTACTCCTCACTGAACCTCCACCCAGTTGAATGTTTCAGCAGCCACTCTGACAGCTGCTTGCTGCTTGTGATACAATTATTACAATAAGTGGATCATATGTGCCAGAATGTTCTACAATGTTCTGCAATTTCTATTCTAAACACATTCAAAGGCCTTACTGTAGTCTATGAAACATGTATGAAATCAGCAATATTCTCGAGTTTTCTCAAACTAAAAATGTGATCCTATGCATCTCTTCCTTATCTAAAGCCTGCCTGTACTTTTTGTAATTCATATTATATCTCCCTTTCTATCTTCATGTAGGCTAACTCTTTAAACATCTGCTGATTAAAATATCTTTATAGATTGTTGTTTATAATTGTTAGCTTCCATCAAAAGTGTTGACGTTAACAAACTGTTAGTGAATGGCATGTGTGTGTGTGTGTGTTGTGTTGTGTGAAAACTTGCATCGAAACTTTACAGTATTCTTTGAAATCATAAAAAACATAAGACATGGGCAGATAACTAAACTTGTCACAACTTTAGATTCCCAGAGTAACATGCCTCTAATTTTAATCTTCTTTATATGAAGAATAAAAACAAGGAAATTATCATAATATTCTGTCCCCGGCAGCATGGCTGTTTTTATGGCATGCTTACTCAAAGACATGGAGAGATAACTTCAAGAATAACATGACGTACAAGTCATCATCTAGCTCAGTCGTCACATGCCGCTGTTACGAGGAAGTTCTCTCTTAAAGGTCATGAAGGTGACGTAGGTTTTTTCTATGTCTGTGGGTGTTCAGAAACATTTAAAGTTTCTTCATCATCATCAAGTGCAATGCTGGCGATCATGCTTTTCCACATCTTGTATTTCCAACAGAATATATCAATTTGTGTGCTGATTTTGTTTGCATGCTATGATGAAAGACTGTCAGGACTTCTTCCTCTATCTCTTTTTCCCTGGATCTGTTCAGTCGTTGCAATATATTCCATCGTATCTATTCTCATAATGTCACCAACGTCAAGTCTTCTTTCTCATGGTTATATTATCCTGTCTTGGCATCTTTGCCTCTTTCAAAACACTGGCATTATATTTGGCTGCCCAAGGCATTTCCAGAATTCTGCTGCCAAACTTCATATCTGGGGCTTCAAGGATGTGTTCTTTTTCTGTGCTAGCTGTTCATGATTCACAGCCGTGTGGTAAAACTGGTTCTATGTCAGATGTAAGAATTAGTTTTCCAACTTTCAGTTAAAGTATGAGATTTCATTACGATAAGGCTTCTCGTATAAAACTTTACATCAAAGCTTTATACACGACCATGAAATAAATATTTCAGAGTTTGAACTAGGATTAAATACAACAAAAAGACGTTGACAAAGATAGCGGCCTCCCATCACAAACACATGGAAATATTGGTCCCAAGTAGCGGTATCCTGTCCTGCAAGAGTTGCCATTCATGCCAGCACAGTGAAGTATAGAACAGTAACCATTCAACAGCAGATGAACAAACCAGAATGACACTAGTTACAACAACCAGGTAACCTTCAGGTGTAACAAGATGTGAAGACATGAACATGAACGGCTTTAGACTCCTGGTCTGTTTCATCTTCTGCCACATGTTGAACAAATCTCTGTCACAGAGCTGCCAGACTCAACTCTGAAGTGTTGAACAAATCTCTGTCACAGAGGTGCCAGACTCAACTCTGAAGTGTTGAACAAATCTCTGTCACAGACTCAACTCTGAAGTGTTGAACAAATCTCTGTCACAGACTCAACTCTGGAGTGTTCAACAAATCTCTGTCACAGACCTGCCAGACTCAACTCTGGAGTGTTGAACAAATCTCTGTCACAGACCTGCCAGACTCAACTCTGAAGTGTGAGGACCTCAAAATCTGGTACTCAATGGCCTTAAAATACTATTGAGACTTCACCATGTCTACACAAAGGTTCTACAGCAAGATGGACATGGACAAACTGTAGAACATACAGCTCATACATACAACATTGTACCACATACAGCTGTGAAAGGTTTATTCTATACACCTAGTACATACAACATTGTACCACATACAGCTGTGAAAGGTTTATTCTATACACCTAGTACATACAACACTGTACCACATACAGCTGTGAAAGGTTTATTCTATACACCTAGTACATACAACACTGTACCACATACAGCTGTGAAAGGTTTATTCTATACACCTAGTACATACAACATTGTACCACATACAGCTGTGAAAGGTTTATTCTATACACCTAGTACATACAACACTGTACCACATACAGCTCAGAAAGGTCTAGTCTAAGACAAGATGAAATAGCCCTAGAAGTTAAACTCTATAGAAGATTGCAGGATCTATGGAAGACTGCTGGATCTGCAAAAGAGACTGCTGGATCTGCGAAAGAGAGTGCAGTTCTTGAAGAAAACAAAATTACAAATATAGATTCCATGGGAATTAATAGAAGAATCATTAAGCTGATAAACACGATATAGTACGTATAATTTATATACATTAGAGATAAGGAGAACTGTTTAAACATAAACAAGAGTTAAAACATAAACGGGACATAAACCTGGATTGTTAAAACATAAACAGGACATAATCCTGGATTTTTAAGATTAAACAGGCCATATATAAGACAGTTCGAACACAAGTTGAATTGTTTAGAAATAAACAAAACTAATTACATGTAACCAGAAAATATTTCATGCAATTAATTGACAAGGCTTGTTTCTAACAAAAGGGAAAAGGTATGGGCAATCGTAAGGCTTCTTTATAACAATTAGGATAAGTCTATTTCATTAACAAGACATCCACATAAAACAGCATAAAGACATCAATACATGAGACAACAAAATGTATAATAAATCGTGTGTAACATGTAACACCATAAGACAAACAATTTATGAGGTAAGAACATAAACAGGAATAAATTATATGTCATTTATAACATTCAAATATAAACAGGATGATGTACTTGAATTTATAAGCCTTAGTATTACAAACAGTATAAAGTATAATAAATTTATAAGGCCCAAAATTACAAATAATATAAATTATACACTATTTATCTGCTTAACATAGCAAACAGAGTAATTTACATATGTCAATATGAGGCATGAAAATAACAAACGCATTGCATGCAAGTTATAAGGCAATTGTACAATTGTGTTTCTCGTAACATTCTTTTCAAATCCTCCAACACATATAGCGTGACCAAGAATGATGGTGTCTTTCAATTAATCAGGTGCCTTCTTCACGATGAAGTTTGGCTGGAATGGATCTCCAACATTCTGTCTCTCTCCTGGCTGTACACTCTGACAGACTGCTGTTCGTCCATCTCATGATGTGTCGCTATCTATCTCTTGCTCATCTGCCTTCCACTTTTCCCTCCACTATCATTTTTAAAAGAGTGTTTTGTCTTTTAATGTGATCAAAATATTTCACTTGCCACTTTTTTATTTCTTTGTGGGCAGACACAATCTGCATTTGCAGGGCAAATGGGAAAACAACTTGAAAGTCTCGAAACAGGGTATGAATGCAGAGCAGGAGAAAGACACCTGGAGTCCTGAAAGGGTGTCAGGAAAGTAAAGGGATGAAACTTCCAGGAACGGGAATCAAAAGTCTGCTGCCGGGTTTGCTCAGTGGCAGTTTTCTTTACATCACTTCTTTCGTCCGCTCTCTTTTCATTGCCAGCTTCTCTAGAACCTCTACATTTGACTATTTGTAACCACGAAATACGACCCGTTCTTCTGTATGTTCTTTCTTTTCCACATCTCCAGGGCTTCAAATCAATTTTCCAATTGCATGTTCTTGGCCAGGTCAAGTATATATATAGTAGTATTGAATATTTATATGTATAACATGACAGAATTATCACTTTTAATATGTTATTTATCTCTCTTTATGTTAATATTTTTTCCATGTTATTGAAAATATTTTTAGTTATTCCTATTCTTTTCTTGATATCTATTTTCCTTGTACCATAATCTATTAATATTTTTCATGTCGTTGAAAATAAATTTGGTCATGTCTGTTCTTTTTTAAATTTCTATTTCACTTCTGCCATCAACTGTTATGACATGACCAAGATAAGAGAAACTTGTTCATTATTCTAATATATCCTCATTTAGAGTGACATTTAAATTTGGCCTCTACTTTCTATTGTTAATTATCATAATATTCATTTCTTTAAAATTAATATCTAATCCACATTCTGCACTGGACCTATTTACTTATTCCAGAAAGTATGTTTATACAGTCACTTGATGTATTTCCCAAGGCAGCCAGAGGAAACGTTTTAAAGACACTCTGAAGATCTCACTAAAAGCTTTTGGAGTTCATCACGACACTTGTGAGACTGCTGCCAAAGGCCAAAATTCGTGGCGTGCATCATTACATAAGGCTGCAGTCACTTGTGAAGCAAACAGGACTGCTACAGCTGCGAATAAAAAAGGCTGGACAGAAAAACCACTACAGGAGATCCTCCTCCTGGAACGTTAAGCATTCTTTGCCCACATTGTAAAAGAACAGTTCGAGCCAAAATAGGCCTTATCAGCCATCTTAGAACTCACGGCTCCATACTTTCAACCCCACTGGATGAACTGAATGGTCATCATCATTCTTGATGGACAAACACCATGATGTAAATATATTGAAACACAAGGCTTGTCTATGAGTGCGATCATCATCATCAAGTTCCAGCTTGTCAGTTCAGGTATGAACCTTCCGAACATTCAATTTCATAGTTGTCTATCTCAAGATGCTCAATTTAATTCCATGTACATCTGCATTGACAGATCTATGTATTTTTGCCTTATGCTCTCTTCTGTCTGCACCTGCCTCTTGTGGCCAGTATTATAGTGCTCTTTTGGTGCTCTTGTTGGAGTCTCTTCTAGTCTCAGAATGTAACCAAACCAAAGTCTTTGCTTTAGTAATTCTTTAAGAAGTCTTCTTTGTGTCATTACATTTTCATAAGTTGTTTGTCAATTGTTCAATTCACCTAAGAACTGTCATGTAGATAACTATGTACGACCACATCTCAAATGCTTCCGTAATTTGTCCATCATCTGTATCCAAGATTCATGTGTGGGGCAAAGAAATACCTGAATACATGCCAGCTATTTCTCCCAAACATAAATCTAACAATTGAGAAAATTACATGCAAAACTACACATACACCTAACTACAACAAATATACTTTTATGTGTAAAACTTATATACAAAAAAACTAACACGAGAGAGGCAGAATAATGATTTGCTCTGATCTGTCCATAAAGTAATCATTGTCTGAAGCTGGTGTTGGTGAGCTATGTAAATGCAACTGTAGGGTGTACTACAGCTAAAACCAAAATATAAATTACGTCTGTCATAGTTGATGAGCTTGTCCCTCCCTGGGAAGTAAAAACAAGTGGGACAACAGCAACACAGCACCAGCAGTATAAAAGTGTGCAGATAAAGGAGCCCATTGTTACACCAGCTTGGCTCACCATGCGGGATGCAGTCAATACCTGACCTCCCAAGACATTATAGTGTCCATCTTACAAGGCTAGGTCAACCCGGACAATGTGACTGCAAGAATATCCCATCTTACAAGGCTAGGACAACCCTGGGACCATGTGACTGCAAGAATATCCCATCTTACAAGGCTAGGTCAACCCTGGGGCCATGTGACTGCGAGAATATCCCATCTTACAAGGCTAGGACAACCCTGGGACCATGTGACTGCAAGAATATCCCATCTTACAAGGCTAGGTCAACCCTGGGACCATGTGACTGCAAGAATATCCCATCTTACAAGGCTAGGTCAACCCTGGGACAAGAATATCCCATTTTACAAGGCTAGGTCAACCCTGGGACCATGTGACTGCAAGAATATCCCATTTTACAAGGCTAGGTCAACCCTGGGACCATGTGACTGCAAGAATATCCCATCTTACAAGACTAGGACAACCCTGGGACCATGTGACTGCAAGAATATCCCATCTTACAAGGCTAGGACAACTCTGGGACCATGTGACTGCAAGAATATCCCATCTTACAAGGCTAGGACAACCCTGGGACCATGTGACTGCAAGAATATCCCATCTTACAAGGCTAGGTCAACCCTGGGACCATGTGACTGCAAGAATATCCCATCTTACAAGGCTAGGACAACCCTGGGACCATGTGACTGCAAGAATATCTCATCTTACAAGGCTAGGTCAACTCTGGGACCATGTGACTGCAAGAATATCCCATCTTACAAGGCTAGGTCAACCCTGGGACCATGTGACTGCAAGAATATCTCATCTTACAAGGCTAGGTCAACTCTGGGACCATGTGACTGCAAGAATATCCCATCTTACAAGGCTAGGACAACCCTGGGACCATGTGACTGCAAGAATATCCCATCTTACAAGGCTAGGACAACTCTGGGACCATGTGACTGCAAGAATATCCCATCTTACAAGGCTAGGACAACCCTGGGACCATGTGACTGCAAGAATATCCCATCTTACAAGGCTAGGTCAACCCTGGGACCATGTGACTGCAAGAATATCCCATCTTACAAGGCTAAGTCAACCCTGGGACCATGTGACTGCAAGAATATCCCATCTTACAAGGCTAGGTCAACCCTGGGACCATGTGACTGCAAGAATATCCCATCTTACAAGGCTAGGTCAACTCTGGGACCATGTGACTGTAAGAATATCCCATCTTGTGGTGAATTTGAACTTAGGTCCAGCTGGGTGCTGGGTGGGTCCAGCAGTAGTTAATATGGGAGCCACGGGAGTCTCCGTGGTGAAGCTGTTTGACTAGGGCTCCGAAGGTTGTGGGTTCGATTCCGGGCTGCGTCCTTCGGTTCACGAGTTAAATTTTTCGGAGACTCCTGTGGGTCGTCGCTAGAGCTACGGAGTTCGTGCTGTTTGTGACGCTTTTCGCGCTGCGGAAAGAGACTGAGCCATATGGGATAGAATCCGGTGCAATGAAGTCGACCCTGTCGACTTTTAAGCGACTTTTGTTTCTTGTCTAATATATCCCCTACATCAGGCTAACTTTCCCCACACTGTCAACCAGTGAAAGAGCATGCAACATTAGCCTGTCAACCAGTGGAAGAACAAGAAACATTTGTCTGTCAATCAGTGGAAGAACATGCAACATTAGTCTGTCAACCAGTGGAAGAACATGCAACATGTGTCTGTCAACCAGTGAAAGAACATGCAACATTTGTCTGTCAACCAGTGGAAGAACTCGGCATGCTGCTGTGATCGCTAGGAGACCATACCCATGTTATCAGCATGGCCAGTTGAGGGTTTGATGTCTGCACTCGTCGTCTGCTGAAAGGGAGAGACTGACCACCTGTCCCTCCTCAGCTCTACAAAATGTGAACGTCAAACACTTCACAAACCACTCCAGGTTCCTGCATTGGGTCTTTTTTTTTTTACCAGTGAAATAACACGGGACAAAGATTCACTCGCCAGCTCAGGATGTGATGAGTGGAACTATAGAGACATCACAATCCAACATTGTAGGAAGTCAAAAGCACAACTGACAGCAAAAAAACAAAGGTGATAATAATGTGTTGTAATATCCAGGGAGGTTAACCCGGTCAACAAACACCCGCAGAAGTTGGATGTGTCGGCCAAGGCACAGCACAATTATACCTGAAAAAACACTCAGGATGAATGCAGAAGAATGTTCTGTAATAAAGTTATATGTGTGAAATGTATCACTATGACTTAAAACATATTGTAATAAAGTTATTTTTGTGAAGTGTACCACAATGACATATGATAACTTAGTGTAATAAAGTTATATGAAGTGTGAAGTGTTTCGCTATGTCATACTTAAACTTGCTGCCTTTGTGTTATTTGCAACATGACAATCTTATAACAACTAAATAACAACAACAGTAATCAAAAATCATACAACACGTTCAACATCATCATGCAGGTCATTTACAGCAAACCTTAACTATAATAAAATCATGCAAACTATATTTCTACACAACAAGGGTTTGTCGGATAGTCTGTCAGATAGTTTACCAGATAGATTGTCATAAAGTTTACTGGATTGTTTGTCAGATGGTTTATCAGATAGTTTATCATATAATTTGTTGGATGGTTTGTCAGATAATTTGTCAGATAAGATGGTCTGTCAGATAGGAAGAACCACAGCTCAGAGGTCAAGACGTCAGCCTCTGGTTCATGCAGACCTGGTTCGATACATTGTGTTTAGTGTGAGGATATTAACAAACATGGAAAGGATAGTATACTATCCCCTGGTCCTCGGGAGTGGATCAGACTTCTGGTCTTCTCAGACAAGGGTGAAAATCTCTGAGAACCTGCATACACGTTAAGAATCCCTTGCCAGTTGGAAATCTAAGATTCCAGGCTGAACAGGCATCCCATCTCATATCATCTCGTTCCTTTTGTACCTTGCGGTGTCAAGGTGAAGTATAAACAGCGGGAGAGTGCCCGCTTATGGGCTTCATATATGGAGATTTCCATGGACTCTGTTATTCCCTATGTCCAACTTTTACATGGTCGTCGTCTTCTTCTGGCTCCGATTATACTTCTTTTGGCTCCGATTATACTTCTTCTGGCTCCGATTATACTTCTTCTGGCTCCGATTATACTTCTTCTGGCTCCGATTATACTTCTTCTGGCTCCGATTATACTTCTTCTGGCTCCGATTATACTTCTTCTGGTTCTAATTATGGTTCATTCTTTTTATTCGAGCAGGCCACTTCCCAGGCTACATTTCAAACAAGGGAACCTACCCACAAATGAATATTTATAGCTTGTGTTTGTGCACTGCACTGAGACTCTCCCTGTGTGGTCTATATGGGGAGACTGAGATACCAGTGTAGTTTGTGTGTGAATGTCTGAACTAGTGTAGTTTTGTGTGACAGGACAAACCAGCCAGTAATACTTAAACACCCAAGTTACATCTAGAGCCGAGGTGACAGCAGATAACCTAAAATGTTTCACAACAATAACACTGTACATTAAAGATCATAATTTTCCTGAAACCTTTGGCGGTAGATCAAAAAATTTAATTCCCACTACTTTCGATGGCAAATGTGGATACAGGTCATCATTCTTATAGGAACAAATAATCAGATAAAATAGATTTGACAGAAAAGCCCACCATACACTATGTACCAGTTGATCTGAATTGGAAATGCAAAGAGTCAATTTTCTGTCTTCTTCTGTCGGAATGTCAGCGAACAGCTGTAGCGAACGAAAGGAGAAGAGGAAGTGAACAGTTGTGACCTACTACATTATCTAACATTGACACTTTAAATTCAAGGACACCAGTTTACAACAATCACTGCTTCCTGTCTGGCTCTTGGGGTCATTCTTGTGCACTCACTGCAGAAGTCTGCTTGTTGTGTCTTGAATGTTTTCTTGTCTTGTTCTCTTTCATATAAGTCTGTTAGTTGTGTCTTATTGTAGATCTTTGTATCTTGTTGTTCTTCATACACTCACTGTAGAAGTCTGCTAGTTGTCTCACTGTAGATCTTTGTATCTTGTTGTTCTTCATACACTCACTGTAGAAGTCTGCTAGTTGTCTCACTGTAGATCTTTGTGTCTTGTTGTTCTTCATACACTCACTGTAGAAGTCTGCTAGTTGTCTCACTGTAGATCTTTGTGTCTTGTTGTTCTTCATACACTCACTGTAGAAGTCTGCTAGTTGTCTCACTGTAGATCTTTGTGTCTTGTTGTTCTTCATACACTCACTGTAGAAGTCTGCTAGTTGTCTCACTGTAGATCTTTGTGTCTTGTTGTTCTTCATACACTCACTGTAGAAGTCTGCTAGTTGTCTCACTGTAGATCTTTGTGTCTTGTTGTTCTTCATACACTCACTGTAGAAGTCTGCTAGTTGTCTCACTGTAGATCTTTGTGTCTTGTTGTTCTTCATACACTCACTGTAGAAGTCTGCTAGTTGTCTCACTGTAGATCTTTGTGTCTTGTTGTTCTTCATACACTCACTGTAGAAGTCTGCTAGTTGTCTCACTGTAGATCTTTGTGTCTTGTTGTTCTTCATACAATCACTGTAGAAGTCTGCTAGTTGTCTCACTGTAGATCTTTGTGTCTTGTTGTTCTTCATACACTCACTGTAGAAGTCTGCTAGTTGTCTCACTGTAGATCTTTGTGTCTTGTTCTTCATACACTCACTGTAGAAGTCTGCTAGTTGTCTCACTGTAGATCTTTGTGTCTTGTTGTTCTTCATACACTCACTGTAGAAGTCTGCTAGTTGTCTCACTGTAGATCTTTGTGTCTTCTTCTTCATACACTCACTGTAGAAGTCTGCTAGTTGTCTCACTGTAGATCTTTGTGTCTTGTTGTTCTTCATACATTCACTGTAGAAGTCTGCTAGTTGTCTCACTGTAGATCTTTGTGTCTTGTTGTTCTTCATACACTCACTGTAGAAGTCTGCTAGTTGTCTCACTGTAGATCTTTGTGTCTTGTTGTTCTTCATACACTCACTGTAGAAGTCTGCTAGTTGTCTCACTGTAGATCTTTGTGTCTTGTTGTTCTTCATACACTCACTGTAGAAGTCTGCTAGTTGTCTCACTGTAGATCTTTGTGTCTTGTTGTTCTTCATACACTCACTGTAGAAGTCTGCTAGTTGTCTCACTGTAGATCTTTGTGTCTTGTTGTTCTTCATACAATCACTGTAGAAGTCTGCTAGTTGTCTCACTGTAGATCTTTGTGTCTTGTTGTTCTTCATACACTCACTGTAGAAGTCTGCTAGTTGTCTCACTGTAGATCTTTGTGTCTTGTTCTTCATACACTCACTGTAGAAGTCTGCTAGTTGTCTCACTGTAGATCTTTGTGTCTTGTTGTTCTTCATACACTCACTGTAGAAGTCTGCTAGTTGTCTTACTGTAGATCTTTGTGTCTTGTTGTTCTTCATACACTCACTGTAGAAGTCTGCTAGTTGTCTCACTGTAGATCTTTGTGTCTTGTTGTTCTTCATACACTCACTGTAGAAGTCTGCTAGTTGTCTCACTGTAGATCTTTGTGTCTTGTTGTTCTTCATACACTCACTGTAGAAGTCTGCTAGTTGTCTCACTGTAGATCTTTGTGTCTTGTTGTTCTTCATACACTCACTGTAGAAGTCTGCTAGTTGTCTCACTGTAGATCTTTGTGTCTTGTTGTTCTTCATACACTCACTGTAGAAGTCTGCTAGTTGTCTCACTGTAGATCTTTGTGTCTTGTTGTTCTTCATACACTCACTGTAGAAGTCTGCTAGTTGTCTCACTGTAGATCTTTGTGTCTTGTTGTTCTTCATACACTCACTGTAGAAGTCTGCTAGTTGTCTCACTGTAGATCTTTGTGTCTTGTTGTTCTTCATACACTCACTGTAGAAGTCTGCTAGTTGTCTCACTGTAGATCTTTGTGTCTTGTTCTTCATGCACTCATGGAAAGTCTGCTAGTCATGCCTCCATGTGCTGTTCCATGTGCTGTTTCATGTGCTGTTCCATGTGCTGGTTCTTGATGCTCCTCAAGGAGTTCTGCCAGCCATCTCCTGGCATTGTTTACTGTCGTTATCGTGATCATTCACTTATCGTGATCATTCACCGCGGACTTCTGTGCATGGTGTATCCAGCTACTGCTTCATGTTGGGGTCTTGGTCTTCTTGGTGGACTCGCCGCGGAGTTCTGACATCCGCCTGTCCATGTACTGCTTCATGTAAGCGTACTTGTGCTTCAAGTCTTTGACTGTTTCCTTTTCCTCGCGGTCCAGGACTCGCAGGAAGTTGTTCAGCTCTGGCAAACTAAAGGCATCCCACTGGTGACGAAAACAAAACATTTGGTCAATTAAAAGATGATTATAGATACTATCTGGATGACCAAAACAAAACATTTCGTCAATTAAAAGATAATGATTACAGATGCTATCTGGATGACCAAAACAAAACATTTCATCAATTAAAAGATAATGATTACAGATACTATCTGGATGACCAAAACAAAACATTTGGACAAATAAAAGATAATGATTATAGATGCTATCTGGATGACTTCTTCTTCTTCCTTATATCCCCAAATGGAATACATCATAAACGCGGTAAACAAACACACGTGTCAAGTCAACAATAAGGAAATAGATGATTAACTTTTATATAGATATATGTTTTCATGTAGAGTATTTCATCTAGTTGTTTAGGTCTGTGTTTGTTGTGTGTGTGTGTGTGTGTGCTGATGAAGGCTTTGGCCATTTTGTGTTCTACAAAGCTTATGGATTCTACTTCTCATTTGTTGGTGATTCATCCAATGAAACACAGGCTCTCTCAGAAACCACATCTCCATTGCTTGCGAACTCTTCCTAACTTGTTTATTCATGCTCTATAATTCACAGAAGAATAAGATCTATATCAAATTTCCGGGCTGTATTTATGGCATTCAGTAATAGTAACTTTTTAATATAAGATACTTCTCATTTTCTGAAATGCAGCTTATGTTTGACCTATTCTCATCACCCCTTCAATTGTTACGTTTTGGTGATAGAGAAATAAATAACAAATAGAAATTAAAGACAAACAAAACACCGCCAAACATCACAAAGAATATAAAAATAATGATGAAAAATATAACAGAAAATTGTATGAAAGAATATATATGATAGTGACAAGAACACACAAGTAAACGGCTAAGAAAATAAAGTAAAGAATGAAACAAACCAAATTGTGCTTCCCCTACTGTATGGTGATATGCATCTACAACATAACATTAGAATTATACATGTGTTAGAAGCCATCAACATTATGCACATCTGATCCCCCAGGTTAGCACGCTTGTCTGCCAGGACAGTGGTCTGGGTTCCACCCAGCTGCACAACATGGGGGTAGAAGAGGCAGTGAGGAAAGGAGTTAGCATACCCATCTCATTATGCAATACCCTAGAATATGTGAAGATTTAACACTCTCACCCCAATGGCAGTATCTGTCGTAGGAGTACCTTGACCTTGATCACACAAAAGCCACCAAAACTAAAGTTCTATAAAAACAGAACAACTGCAATGATGAATGTAACAAAGATCACATAACAAAGAAGAGTGTAACAAAATAATAGAAATAAAATGAAGAAGAAGAACATAAAAAGAATATAACACAACACAAGATAACTAAGAAGAGTACAGGAGTGACAAGAGTGCCAAGGGATGCAGCAAGAAAACTAACCACAATCTCCCCAGTTTCATTTTCCTGGAGCACCATCCTGTAGTTCTTGATCCTCTCTGGGTCCCAGTTGACCATGGACCTCAGTGGGCAGTCCTTGTCTGTTAGTCTTCTCAGCCGAACTGAGAAACAAATAAACAAACTTTATTTTAAAAGGATCACAAATTGGACACGTAGGCCTGTCTAACATTCGGGCTTTCCAATCACTCATGAAGTATCTATTGTACATGTTACATTCACATAGAAAAAAAAACATTGTCAAATAAATGTTGTGAACATAAACAATACATATTACTATATTATGAGACAGGTAGGCAGGCATACAAACACGCATACATCATTTACACAAACACTCACAGTTATACACTCCCTCACACATATACCCATTCACAATCGCAACCACAGTAACAAACATTTACTCATACATACTCTCTCCCTCCCTCCCTCCCTCTCTTGTTCATACATCAAAGAAGAACTAGGTCTGCATCACAAACAACAAAATGTAAAAGGATAATTATAAACTATCATTCATCAGAATGTGTAAGCATAATTATATAATTAATTTTTTTTAATGGCACATCCTTTGCAGAACGTTGCGACCAATCCCAGGTGATTTCCTAGGCAATTTTAAATACAGTAGTTTGCCACTGCTTTCTGAACAAGAAGTCACGCTGAAGTCCAACTGACCGGTGTAGGGATGAACCCCCTGCCCCGATATTAGTGCACTGAAAGTTTCAGAGCTAGAGTTCTCTGATGCTTTCAGCCACATCAAATGGTATGTAAGGATAATTATAGACTATCATTCATCACCATCATACACCTTGAGACTAGGCACGCATGGTCACAGTTGTCTACACCGTATGATGATAGTTATCTACACCACATGATCAACACAATGTAAACCTTTAAACAGTTGATTACAACATGTTACCCAGGTAAACATGATTTAACCCTTTATCTAGTTTATTACGATATAACACTTTATCCAGCTTAGAACAACTATTTGACATTCTCTAGTTCATTTACATATAACACTTCACTCAGTTGTTTTTGTTTTTTTTTAAAACAATATAGCACTATCCAGTGTGTTACACTATTTTATCCAGTTTGTAATGACATAACTTTATCCAGTTTGTAATGACATAACTTTATCCAGTTTGTAATGACATAACTTTATCCAGTTTGTAATGACATAACTTTATCCAGTTTGTAATGACATTACTTTATCCAGTTTGTAATGACATAACTTTATCCATTTTGTAATGACATAACTTTATTCAGTTTGTAATGACATAAATGTCAGGGTCTTACACCTGGCTCGCTACCTAACACATGTGGGACAGTACAAGTACAACGTGATTTGACTCAAGACTCAACGACACAACGTTCAACGGATTTAATTACAGATCATATACAGTACGATGATCACAACAATATATACTGGATACTTCAATACACTTACATTCACCATACAGCACACAGTCTGACTCTCAAGATGTCCAGGCACTCGACATTCGGCCACAGAAACCTTTCTCGCAACATGCGTCCTGTTCAGTCCACGTCCCAGAGCTGTCTGCCTATGGTTTGGAACTCGCCTCCTCACCTGAGGTGGCTTCACGAGACCTGCGTGCGTCCTTGGTGTGACCGCTGGCCGTCTCGCCAGCCGGCGACTTCGCAGGCAGGTGACTACCATTCGCCTGGCGGCGTAACGAAGTTCCTTCATCCCTGCTAGGGACTGAGTCACCTGGCGGCGTAACGATGTCACTGCATCACTGCCGTACTGTGGACTCTGACACGCTCCCCCGGCAACTCCATGAAAGACGTCATCTTTCATGTCTAATATATATACATACTTGGTTAGTACCTTAACCCTTGTCAGAGTCAACCCTTATGTTGCTTATATACATTGGTATCATAATACATAGAAAATACACATCTGCCATAGAAAACATAATCAATAGAAGTTATATTCAACGACATGTGGTGTTCAACTTTTAACACCTGTCAGGTTTCATCATCTCGATGGCTGATTACCTTAATTGCATTAATGACCCAGTCAGATCGGTAGTTCCAGCTTCACGCATCTACCTCGCAGCATTTGAAAAAAAAATAATAATATGGTTCTTGAGACAAAAACCATCTAGCTAGACCGAAATGTGGCTTTTACATAAGTCACACAAAACGCTCAAACCCCGACCTCATTTGGCCAGGACTCTTGTGTTGGTCTGCAATGTCTGCAACCCTTTGCCATGCCCAGTAAATGTCTACCTGATGAGTTCAAAATCTGGCAAACACATGGCTATTTTTATATAACACATTACATTATACATTTCAAATTATGGCCCTTTGTGTAAGGATGTAATAGCAACTAAAAGAAAGGGGAATAATTTCAAACATTTATGGCATATAATAATTTACAATAATTATTTTATTTTCTTAGTGTCATCGCTTGACGTTTCTTCATCCTAACGAGAAAAAGTCGCTAGTATGAATACACTAATCAAGATATGATTCTAAGATTACACTACATAAATATATAAACACACAATTCGTGTATTCAATTTTATTGATTCCTAAAGATTTTAGAATCGTCATAGCTTTTTAAACTTTCATGTGTCGTCTGCTAGTTTTACTTTAAATTACAACATAATCCGGAAGTACACACGAACACTAAGTAATCGATGTTACAACTTGTAGAACACACCTGTTCCGGTTTGATGTAGATACGGACGGTATACTGTTCTTACAGTTCATGTGTTGGATGTTTTCTTATAAACCTTCTGGATTTAGATTAAACTGCAATGGTGTAGCTGTCAACTGTTCATGTCACACTTTCACACATGGATGTTAAAATATCTCTGGAAGATTCCACACGGATATGCCACTGTCACAATGGATAGTTCGCTTACGGTAAGTCTTGAGCGAATGTGGCAATGTTCTTGTTACAGAATATGTACAATTACAGTTCGCTTTCTACCACACACTACACAATTATACACGACAATAACTACATTTAGTAATAAAATAAGAACATTATATACAGTGGGAGTAACCCCTATCACAATGTAGACATTACACAGCTTTTGTGAATACACAACTTATTCACTTATAGATGGCTGTGTTGATCTGAGTATTTTACACTGCACTCAGACTTTGTTGCTCAATGGGTCGGTCGGACAACGGGACAACAAATCGGCGATCGTATTGGTTCGGCCTGGAATATGTCGGACCTCGAAGCTGTAGTCTTGGAGTTTCAAAGACCAACGGGCTATCATATGGTTTGATGGTACCCCAGAATTTATGAATCGCAACGGACTGCTGTCAGATTCCACGATAAAATGGCGTCCTAGAAGAAATCTAGACAATTTTGTAATACCTACCACTAAACCTAGGGCTTCCAACTGAGGTATTGACCACGCCCGTTCTCTTGGTTTCAGCTTTCTGGATACGAAATACACAGGATGGAGGATGTTGTTGTGCTCTTGCAGCAAGACTGCTCCAATCGCGACGGAGCTCGCATCTGTTCTTAATCTGAAAGGTAAATGGAGATTGGGCAATTTCAGGATGGGATTGTGTAAGCTATCATCAGAAAAACAAGCTAATACTTTAGAGAATGCTAATTTTAGGCATTCATTGCTTACAATTCTCTCCGGCTTATCTTTAGTTAGTAAGTTAGTAAATACTTCGGTTAGGTCGGAAAAATCCGGAATAAACTGCCGGTAATAATTTATCAGTCCTAACAAACTTCTGACTTGTTTCTTTGTAGTCGGAAGTGATAGTTTTAGAATCTTGGACACAATGTTATCGTCTGTCGTGACAAAGCCATTGGATATTTTGTATCCCAAAAAGGATATTTCAGGGTAGGCCATGTCTACTTTTGAAGGCTTTACTGTCAGTCCGTGCTGTCTGATGCGTTCAAATGTCAGTTCTAATGTCTTTACGTGCTCTGTCATTGTCTCTGTGTGAACACAGATGTCGTCGATATAGCAGATTATGTTAGGAATGTCTATTAGAAGAAGTCGTGTCATACGTACGAATGTGGCTGGGGCGTTGACTAGCCCAAATGGAAGTTTGCACCATTCGTACATTCCCCTGTAAGGTGTCTGTAAGGTGTGGAATGCGCCTGGCCCTGCAGCCAGCAGGGTTAGGATCGGCTAGCCTCTCCCAGGAGGGGTGAAGAGCGAAAATTAGTAGCCTGCCGATGACCCGCAGACTACACAAGTCAACCCCCACCTCCACGTGGTGCAGACCGGGCAACCATGACCGCGAGGTCATGGGCTAACGGGGCTATGGCTCGCCATTGGGGATGGACTCCCTGTGGTCAGATTAGTGTCCTAAACCTGCGACTGGCCTAGCAAGCCGGCAGGGGATCTTCATACTGCTCGTAGAAAAACTAAGAAGTAAAAAAAGATTACGAACTACTTTAGAACCCCAGCTAAGCGAAACGCAGCTTGGATTTAGGAAAAACAAAGGATGCACAGACGCCATTTTTGCTCTTAGACAACTTATAGAAAAATCAATTGAATTCAATGAAACACTCTACTTAGCCTTTGTTGACCAAGAAAAGGCATTTGATAGGGTAGATAGAAACAAGCTTTGGGAAATCCTTAAACAATATGGAGTGAGTACACATCTAACAAACCTATGTAGAAGTTTATACGACAACAGTGAATGCATAGTGAGAGCAACTGGAGGACACTCAGAACCCTTCACCATAAGATCTGGAGTACGACAAGGTTGTGTCCTGTCCCCTCTCTTGTTCATAACATATATAGACAACATATGTAAAGAAACCAGCCAAGCAGAGACAGCAAGAATACCGCATGACGAGAACACAGAAGAAGAACCATCTGCAAATCTAACCATTAGAGAACTCCTGTTTGCGGACGACCAAGCACTAATAGCAAAATCAGAAGCTGAATTACAAGACCACATGAATAGTCTAAACGAAATGTGTAGGGAACATAACATGAAAATTAGCACAAGCAAAACAGAGGTAATGACTATAACTAAAGAAGAACAAACAGCAACAATTCACCTAAACGAACATCCCTTGAAACAAGTAAAGAGCTTCAAGTACCTAGGAAGTATAATATCATCAAATGGCAGATCAGAAGACGAGATCGAAAATAGGTGCAATAAGGCAAATCAACTCATTGGACAAATGGCACCAATACTAAAGAACAAACATGTATCAATAACTACTAAGAAAGCACTTTACAACACAATCTTCCTACCAACTCTGTGCTACCAATGCCAAACCTGGACAATGACAGAAAAAGAGAAAAGAAAAATCACAACAACAGAAATGAGGTTCCTGAGAAGAATACTCAACGTATCAAGAAGAGATAAGATCAGAAATGAAGAAATCAGGACTAAAGTGGGGGTTAAAGCTGCTCTAGATTTTATTAGAAAGCAGCAAGTCAAATGGTTTGGCCATGCAAGTAGGCTACCAGTCAACAGCATGCCACAACAGGCAATGACGTACAGACCAGATGGAAACAGAGGAAGAGGCCGACCACGTAAACGCTGGACGGAGGGAATAACAGAATCCATGGGAATGTCGATATACGAAGCCCATAACCGGGCACTCTCACGAAGTTTATACTTCACCTCGACACCGCAAGGTACAAGAGGAACATGATGAGACATGAGAGAGTACATTCCCCAAGGTGTGGCAAAAGCTGTCAGATGTCTGCTCTGTTCGTCTACTTCTATCTGATAATATCCTTTAGTCATATCTATCTTCGTGAAGAACCTAGCGTCTGTCAGTTCTGTCAGAAGATCGTCAGCGTTTGCCATTGGCTCCAAATCTAGAACAGTTATTTTATTTAGTTTTCGATAGTCGATACACAGTCTTATTGTATTGTCCTTTTTGCGTACAATGACCATGGGAGATGAGAAGTCTGATTGGGATCGTCTTATGATGTTATTCTTTTCTAGGTTGATGATCTCCTGATGTAAATGTTCTTTGTAATGTAATGGGATGGTGTATGGTCTGCATCGTATGGGTGTGTTTGATGTGAGTGTGATGTGATGCTGTACTAATTTTGTTTGTCCTGGGCTGTTGGAGAAAATGGTGTTGTACTGTTGTATTAGGTGTTTTAAACTGTCTGTTTCTGCTTGAGTGAGCTTTGGATTGATCTTGATATCCTTCAAGCAGTCTGTCGTGTCTAATGTAGGTGTTGGAATTTCGTCACTAACCTCGTCATCTTCGTGATCTATTATCACTGTACAAGCTGTCGTATCGTCTTGTTCGTTGTCTCTGTTATGGTATGGTCTTAGCATATTTATGTGAAATATCTTGTGTTTGTCTTTTATTAGGATCTCATAGTCTACAGGTGAAATCTGTCTTGTCACTTTAAAAGGTCCCTGCCAAGAATCAGTCAATAAGTGTCGGTCACTAGGTAACAGAAGAAGAACGTCCTGTCCAGGTGTCAAAGTTATTGTTCTGTTTCCTTTGTCAGCATACTGTCTATAAGTAGCACCAGATAATTTTAGTGCATTCTTTGCAATCGTACATGATTTGATGATTCTTTCACGCAATGATGTAACATATACGTATGATGATATGGGTTTAAGTACTGGAGTAGATTCAGTTAACATTTGGTGATAAATAGTCAATGGGCCACGTGGTTTGGCACCATAAATAAGTTCAAAAGGAGAGAAACCGGTACTAGAATGTGGTACCTCGCGATAAGCAAAAAGAATAGCTGGTTGATATACATCCCAATTATTAGGGTGTTCTTGCGTGACTTTTGCAAGCATGTGCTTCAGATCGCCGTTAAACTTTTCAACGATTCCACTTGAGTGAGGATGGTATGGTGAATTGAAACATTGCTTCACTCCCAACATTCTGGTGAAAGCTTGGGTAGATGCGGCGATAAACTGAGTACCCCTATCAGATTGGATAGTGTCTGGAAATCCTATCCGAGAAAAAATATGGAAGAATACTTCCATTATATCATTGGCAGTTATGTTCTTTAGCGGAATAGCTTCCGGCCAGCGACTACATTGATCGACGACAGTTAGAATATATTTATTCCCTTTAGTTGTTGTATGATTGAGGGGGCCCACTATGTCAACAGATAGTTTTTCAAAAGGTCGACTGGCTAAGTCAGTGACTTGCAACTTTGCCTGTGGGTGTTTACCTTTTTTTATCAGTTTCTGGCAGGTGTCACAACTTCTGCAATATTCTTTAATGTCATTGCAAAATTTGGGCCAATGAAACTGTGTTAATAATCTAGATCTGGTCTTAACATATGCCATATGCCCTGCAAGAGGTATGTCGTGGGCAAGATGTAAGGCTTGCTTACGATAACTGGTTGGCAAAACAGTTTGCTCTGTGGTGTTATCACCTCTGGTATAATACCTGGTGAGGATATTATTTTTCAAAGCAAAATGCCATTTTGCATTCTTGGTTACCTTTGGCTTTTGGCCGATCAGATTAAAATATTTTATCAATGAAGGGTCAGCCTTTTGAGCTGTTACAAAAGTTTCCTTCATGGTGTTAGTAGGTAGTGATACTGGGCTAAGTGACTGAATAGCCTCAGTTTGATTACTTTCATCTTGCACTCTAGCAGTAGATCTGGTTACTGCGTTCACACAATCAATGATGTCAGATGGTGATGAAACAATGTTGTCAATGATATGATGAGAACTTAGTGCTACATTAGCTACCATACATTCAATAGGTGGTGTGACATTATCAATGATGACATTGGATGGTGATGTTATGTTATCATCAATACACACAGATGTTATGTCATGAGGTTTATCATTCACCTCTGGCAAATTTCCAATTATTACATCACACACTGGGTTTGTTAACGCAGCGACCTTTACTTTCCCAGTGAGGAAAGGTGTTTGAATATATGCCCATGCTAATGGGTATTTCTCAATATTGCCTGAGAATGTTCTGCATGTTACGTGACTGCCTGTATAGTCTGTAGGCATTATGAACGTTCTCTTAAGGCCAATAAGTGAACTGCCGGTATCTCGAAGAACTGTAGCAGACTTGCCGTTCACATATCCGTGATGGACGATTATCTTGCCTTTTGAATCTACTACCAAATTAGCTTCTTCATTGGCAATAGGGATGGCGTGACCACACGTTAAAATACCATCTTCATAGAAGGTGTTACAAACAGTACATAAAGTGTTATACATGTCAAAAGTCTGTGCTGAGTTCACAGGATGTTTCTCTGATTCTTCTTCTTCTGACTCTGAACTGTTTGACAAGGCGGCATTTGCCTCGTTGATCATTTGTCTACCTTTACAATCCTTGCGATGGTGTCCATGCGCTTTACAAAGATAACATTTACGCACAGACCTGAACGATCTACGCTCATGATCTCGTCTGTTTATCATATCTCGTAGATAAATATCATATTTTGGGTTTTTATCGCACATTTCATTTTGTTGATGTGAAAATTTACAATGAATACAGTGCTTAAATTTCTCAGAGGTAGGCCTATGAGATTTCTGCCTACTATAGGGTTTGTCAAAATTAGCCGCAGCTACAAAATCAATGTCCGTAGCTTCTGTCACAAAACAGTGTTTGTTGGCGGTGTAATACGCCGTACCTCGTCTATCAATCTCATCTATACTAGTGCATTCATTCACCTGCAAAAATTTGGAAAATTTTGGTGGAATGGATGAAATGATTTTGTCTCTGATGATTAGATCTTCTAATCTATCATAATTTCTGTCAATTTTGGCTGCTGAAGTCCATTTGGTGAAAATATCTCGGACTAAGCAGAGGTAGTCAGAGAACGTTTGAGTCGGTTTTGGGCTCAACTTGCTGAACTGTTCTCTGTAACCTGCTTCATCTAACATAAAATGTGCCATTATCTTTGATTTAAGATAATGGTAGTCTTTTCTGAGGTCTTTGGGAATAGTCTCAATGACTTTAAGAGGTTCCCCTGATAAACTCCTCATATACACAATATTCCATTCCGACAGTGGAACTTGGTAATGTTCCATTAAAGTTTCAAAATTTTGGGTAAAGGCTGCAATGCAGTCACCCGATGTATAATTACGTACAATACCCTGATATTTCTTGTACTGGTTTTCTTTCTCCAGTCTCTCAGATTTCTTAAACTCTTTATTGATAGCAGTCTCAGTATCGAGTTGTTTTATTTTTAATTGCAACTCCAATTCTTCTCTCTTACTCTGAGCTGCTATTTCTGCTTTCTTGAGTTCACTATCTATCTCAGCTTGCTTTGTCTTTGAAGCCAGTTCTAATTCGGCTTGCTTTGTCTTTGCAGCCAGTTCTAATTCGGCTTGCTTTAAGGCTGTATCTGCCTCTAATTGCTTGGCGGCTCTTTCAGTCTCTAATTGCTTGGCGGCTCTTTCAGCTGCTCGTTCATCGCGTTCAGCCGCTTTCTCCTGTACTAGTAGGTATTCAGCATATTTGTTCTCACTCCACTTTGTTAACTCATCACCTGTTAACTTCAACTTTAACCCCATATCAATGAAATCAAATAATGAAGACATGATGAAAAATGTCAATGTAATATCAGCCACACAGATAGTTATAAGTGGTTAGTAGAATAAACAATTTACAATTTTCCAATATGCAATATGTGCCTAAAATTGCATCCTTAAAGTAAATGAAAAGAAAAGTATACTCAAGTGCCCTGGATGCGGTGAAGAATGGTTGGAAATCGGGCTAGGAAACTGTAGGGTCGCTACTTCGAATCACAAATGACCTCTACGCGCACGGTTTCGGATGGTACGGAAAAACCTGCTTTGTTTTGGAGGAAATAAATTAGCGTCTATTTGCTGGTGTGTGCCTGCTTGTCACTAAGTATTGAGTAGGTTTGTATGGCGTTGAGTATAATTGTATGTCGTAAGTTTGTCCGTCAAAAAAATTTTTTTTTTTTTCAACACAAGTCACTTTCTTTCAAAACTCTCTGCTTTCCACAAACTCAATCCACAAAGACAATCTAAATGTATCTCCACACGCTATAACATTGATGACACATCACTTACATCAAGATGACATTCAGTAAGGACATAGACATCAAGTTTACAAGATGGCGACAAGGTCACAATGGTGACAAGATCACAATGTCGACAAGGTCAAAACGGTGACAAAAATTTGACAATTACGAATGTTTTATACGTTTACACGATCAAACAATACGAATGCACTGTACGTTTACAACTAGTCTCCATGTTTACACAATGTAGCAATAATTCAAAATGAGCCTTCCATGATCACTTTTACATGTACAAACAATTTTAACAAAAATTCTAAGTTCACAACCTCTAGTTCTAACCATTTATCACATAAATACGTTCATTTCAAAGCTGGACGTTTTCCCCCACGTCCACACATGTCAGGGTCTTACACCTGGCTCGCTACCTAACACATGTGGGACAGTACAAGTACAACGTGATTTGACTCAAGACTCAACGACACAACGTTCAACGGATTTAATTACAGATCATATACAGTACGATGATCACAACAATATATACTGGATACTTCAATACACTTACATTCACCATACAGCACACAGTCTGACTCTCAAGATGTCCAGGCACTCGACATTCGGCCACAGAAACCTTTCTCGCAACATGCGTCCTGTTCAGTTCACGTCCCAGAGCTGTCTGCCTATGGTTTGGAACTCGCCTCCTCACCTGAGGTGGCTTCACGAGACCTGCGTGCGTCCTTGGTGTGACCGCTGGCCGTCTCGCCAGCCGGCGACTTCGCAGGCAGGTGACTACCATTCGCCTGGCGGCGTAACGAAGTTCCTTCATCCCTGCTAGGGACTGAGTCACCTGGCGGCGTAACGATGTCACTGCATCACTGCCGTACTGTGGACTCTGACAATAAATAACATGTCTTCCTGGTGAAGGGGTTAATGACTTTCTCCGTAATCCCGTATATCCACGTGAGGAACATAGCTGCGTGAGATTTGGCAGGGTATTGCGTCACGTTGGTTACTTACAGGGCATGTGAGCCGTTCAGAAAGCAATAGCAAACTACTGAGCATAATCTTGCCAAGAACATCAACAAAAGCTGAAAAATGCTGGTGTTGGCTGCAATGTCCTATAAGGGATATGCAACTTTTAAAAACAATGACATAATGCTTATTAAGTTTGCTATGATACAAAACTTTATACAGTTTGTTAAAATATAACACTTTATCCAGTTTGGTATGATATAAAATTATATCTAGTTTGTGACAACATAACATTAACATTTTATGCAGATTATTGCAATACACACTTAACACAGTTTGATACAATAAACACTATCCAGTTTGTTACAATATGGCACTCTATCCACTTTGTTTTGACATGACATTCTATCTAGTCTGTTACAATAAACACTTTATCCAGTTTGGTGCAATACCTAGTTTGTTTTATGTGACTTACCCAGTTTGTTGCGATCGCTGAATTCCTGTTCGTACATGGCAAACTTCCGCGGATGGTCGAGAATGTGGAACTTCTTCAGCAGCGAGGCAATGACCTCTTTGGTGGTTGTGTCACTGCAGGAACAAGAGACACAAGGTTAGCTTCTCATACATAGAAGAGGAACACGTCTCTGGAGACACATTAATTAGTACACAGACATCCGTAAACATACTGGCAATGGTTAGATCCACAGAAGAGCAATGTCGTGGCTGAATGTTACAAACGGCTGCAATTTAAGACTCAACTCTGCATCTTCTTGCTCACCATTCTATTGATGTCTACACAAGAAGACTTTTTTTAAGGATTGTTGCTGCCACCCCAGTGGTCATCTCGCTGCCATCCCAGTGGTCATCTCGCTGCCATCCCAGTGGTCATCTTTCTTCGCTCGCTTTGAACTCAGTGTAGTATTACCACTTCTAGTGCACTGGACTAATTTTTGCGTTTGGGTTAACTTTCCCTGTTACCAGTGTCCCTCGCCATAAGATGACCCCACTCAAACTTCTGAGGTACTTGTAATTTATGTCCACAAATCAAGGACGAGAAGTCAACATTTTAGTCCAACTGACTGGTGTAGGGGTTGAACCTGCTACCTTAGCATCAGCGCATAAGAAGTTTAAGAACAAGTGCCTTTACCCATTCAATCATGCTTCTTCTTCTTCTTTCGTTCGCTTGAGATATGTCCATAACTGCAATGTTGTCTCTTGTATGAATTTAATGTCTTTTTTAGTTCACTCAGTGATCCATAGAGTTTATCTTCCACTGTCATTTCTCTAGAGTTTTAGAGTATGTGCTCTGCTATCTGCGACGCCAATCCACATGTGCACATGGCTGTTTCACCAATCTTGAATTCTGTATGCATGTGGTTGCGTAATCTATTGTGTCCTGTTCTGAGGCGCAGAATAATGGTTTGTTCTGGTCTGGTTCAACCATGCTGATCTCCAGGGGTCATCTTCTGAGCCCCCGCCCCCCCCCCCCCAATTGGGACAGTGACTGTTTCATGGACCGGGGCTCCCAGGGTGACCCAGCCTAACTATGATCCTAGCAAGTTGTTGGGGGGGGGGGGGTGTAAAGCCGGCAGCATGACACTGAACCCACCACCCATCTCATGCTAATTGCTCCAGAAATATTGGGCTAGCACTATATATTCATCGCACCTCTGACATGACAGGGGTCTTCGGCTTTTTACCCCCACTATATGATGATGTGCATCTACAACACAATAACAGAATTATACATGTGTCAGAAGCCATCAATGTCATGCTGATCTGATGCCCCAGGTTAGCGAGCTTGCCTGCCAGGACAGAGGTCTGGGTTCAACACCCGGCTGCGACAGGGTGACTATTTCTTACAGGTATAGCCCTGGGATCCACTCAAGCTGCACAACATGGGGGTAGGAGAAGCTGCAGTGAGGACAGGAACTGGCATCCTCACCTCATTATGCAATACCCTAGAATATGTGAAGATCTAACACTCTCACCCCAATGGCAGTAACTGTTATAGGACCACCTTAACCTTGATCACACAAAAGCCACCTAAACACCACCAAGAACCCACCTGGTGATATGCAGAGACTTGTGAGTGCCCTGAGGCATGTAAAAAGCCACCAAGAATCCACCTGGTGATATGCAGAGACTTTATCACACAAAAGCCACCAAGAACCCACCTGGTGATATGCAGAGACTTGATTATACAAAAGCCACCTAGATGCCACCAAGAACCCACCTGGTGATATGCAGAGACTTGTGAGTGTCCCGGGGCATGTAGAAAGCCACGTGCTGGGTGTTCTCCTCCACGATGTGTTCTCTCGTCAACAGTTCGTATATTGACGGAGGTCTGGCTCCTAGCTCCATTGTGATTGGTCGGATCAGGTTCATTGTGACTTTCATGAAACCTTGGAATGATTCTTTCCCTGTCTGTAAGAGAATGTACAAATAAAAAAGGTAACTGATTGACGTCATTGAAATAATGAACATGACGCATGCAAGTTTGGTCAGTTGGTGCCTGCACAGAACAGAATTAACATGATTTCCTTTTTCAATCACTAGCTTTGAAATCGACCGTAGTCCATCCTGGACTGATTTTGCGTGAGGGATAGTTTTCCCTATTATGAGGGGACTTTAAATGAAAATCTTAACTGTTTTTATTTTGGGGTGAATATATTAAAAAAGAATACAGAACAAATGTATCATTTTTTGATGTAGTTGCCACTGCGTTCAATGCAAGTCATCCAGCGCTGATAAAGTGCATGGATTCCTGTAGAAAACAAATGGTCTTACTCACATGTGTAACCACTCATGTATCACCGTACTGGACCTTCCTATACCACTCACACACTTGCTGGACTGAGAGGCATACATCACCATACTGGACCTTCCTATACCACTCACACACTTGCTGGACTGGCAGGCATACATCACCATACTGGACCTTCCTATACCACTCACACACTTGCTGGACTGGCAGGCATACATCACCATACTGAACCTTCATTCGCCGATGAATTAATATAGGTTTCACCCCTTCACTGATCAAAAAATTGTTAACAGAATGCTGCTCCTCTTTGGTGCATGTCAAATGTGGGGCTGCCATTTTACAACTATCCCTATGACATCACCGTGTTCTTGAGTCTTGACATCTTTAACAAGAATACTGACAGGTTACAAGACAATGGTATGGTTATTGTGATTTCTATCATACTTTTAAGTTTATGATTTGAATCCCCCTGGTACTAAGCGTCCTTCGCCATGAGGCAAATCCTCACCGAGATCTGAGGTACTAACATGATATGAGAGAATTATCTATGTGTATCTCATTGGTAATGGCAAACTACTGAACGTAAACTTGCTAAAAGATCACAACAGCAAAAAAATATCCTGTAAAGAATATGCAACTAAGTTTAACTTTAATATGATGGGTGGGACACCATCAAGAACCCACAACACCAGTAAGCAGGTTACAGTACAATGTTTGAGAGCATCTTTTCTGTAGCAACATGTGGATGTCAGTTATGGACTTCTACACATTCACTACACAAGAAAACTGGGTCTGACGAGCTAAAACAGGAACAGGAGAATTCTGAGAATATCGTGGACCAAGAAGGTGACAAATGCTGACATTCTATAAGTCCGAACATTGAAGAACATTGCCTCATAAACAGTTTCATGTCTCGGACACTGACATATTTATCCATTTGAATGTCCCAGTGGCTGGGAGAGAACAGAGATGGAAGGCGTGGCTGCTGGAAGGAGAAGCTGGGGTCGTCCAGCATAAAGATGGACACAGGACAGCGCAGAAAGCTCCGGCATAACAGAACAAGGACACTGGCAGACATATCTGGCATAACAGATCAAGGACATTGCTGGCAGACAGATCTGGCATAACAGATCAAGGACATTGCTGGCAGGCAGATCTGGCATAACAGATCAAGGACATTGCTGGCAGACAGATCTGGCATAACAGATCAAGGACATTGCTGGCAGACAGATCTGGCATAACAGATCAAGGACATTGCTGGCAGGCTGTGATGTGAGAGATGTTCTACAGGACCTGCTACTTGATGTCTCTCATGGAGATGTGATAGCACGAAGATGAGAGGTTAGAGAGAGAGAAGGAGGAGAGATGAAGGAGAGAGAGAGAAGATGAGGATGGAAAAGGATAAAGAATAAAGAATTGAAAGATAAAGATTGTCCGTCTTCCGGTTGTAGAGATAACCACTGATTTGTGATTACCCTTGGTTTTATATGCCAACCTCACAAGTATACAGGTATGCAGGTCACGAATACAACACTATCCTAACCGACAACAGTACAGGCACTCAGAAAAATAAGCTAACACTGAATCAAGTTTATTTGCTTCTCAAAAGACACTACAAAGTATACAAAGTGTCGTGCGGTAACAATTCAAACAATTATGGAAGAATGCTGTCAGGTAACTAGCATCAAGATAATACCATCAAACTAAGGAATTGCACGCAATTAAACCAATAACTAGTCACATATCAATCAGGGGAATATAATAAGAAAGTAAGCGAATCTGACAAGAAAGTATATAAATCTACTAAAGATGCACACACCCAACTTCCACCGTCAAATGACCGCCCACTAGTTTACCCAGGCAATCGATCAAGCGACAACCTGAAAATTGAACAAAAAGACACCCTTGACTATGTGAACAGCATCATCGGGTGTCATCAACCTACTGCTCACCTTCGTCTTCAGCTACGTGTATTGACATCTGGTTAGTGATATTCTATCACTGCCTGGGCGGTCGTACACCATCAACCAGTGTTCCCAGATGCCAACATCAACCCATGAACCCCTAAACACTTCACCATGTGTAATAATCATGTGACATTAATACAATAACCACGCCAACACTGATAGCCTTCCAACAGCGGACAGACACATATAACTCGGCAGTGGGACAACCCTAGACAACAACTGCTGATCTACTTGCCCACACCGGCCGGGTTTCCCCGTTCCAGACACATAACACAACAGCTGATAACTGGACGTCACATTTCAACAACTACATCAGGTAACCCCCAACTACAACACTTCTGTCCCCGAGGCCGACAACACAATACGCCAGTGATATGTACTAGGGCCATGTCTCATTGTCATTGGCGCCATCGTCGTCCTCAATAGCATGTGTATATTCATTCTCAACAACATAAATTCCCCTTGTCATTAATCACAAAACAATCAACACATCATAAACATAGCAATCGATCAATAATAACCTGTATCCCCTAGTGACTCCAACTCCCATAACGTCATCATCCTTGCGTATATCCTAGCCATTATCATTAACAACATAACTCTACATCATTAACAATATCATTGCAGCTTGGTACCCCAACAGTAATTATAAGACAACAAGATGGGACACCGGTACTGCCCACCAATCACATACATGAAATGCCCTTTCACACTAAAACTCCTACAATCATTATAATCTTTTGCAGTACATAAGTCCACTCATGATTAACCATCATTATGGGCCGTCAACATGGACTACATAAACCCACACAACTATTAACACAAACCCATGTTGACAACATAGATTAATATCACGCCTAACAACACCCTAGTTATGATAATTGATAAACGTGCCTCTTCATCCATCCCCGCAGTATAGTTTGTCGTCTTTATAAGCCAATCTCCTTCAATATTCAGCTCTTGAAGTATGGACGCACGTTTCCTTTTCTCTACCCAAGATATCCCCACAATCTGTCTGTAACGTTTATATCCAAAGGCATTCCTGTCCTCTCCAGCTCACTTAGTGCGCATCCGAGCTTCCAGTCGTCTCTAACCTTCTCTGGCTGTTCCCCATCTCGCATAATAGTATTAAAGCCACCTAAACCTTTTATTCCCGATTTTTGTGTAGATCCGAACTCGTGCCTTCAAATTCGCAGGGCGACACTGTCTTTCGCGCTAATCATAACAGAGCCTGACCCCGGTTTCCCCTCTGCTACACAACACTGCCTTCTTTTCTTCACAAGCTTGTTCCGGGTCCGTTTACCTGCAGTATTGCCAGCTGATCCCATTGTTTGGTTTGACCTAGTGGCCGAGTTTAGTGTCCGCCCTTCCTGTCCTGTTGTGTTTACATTTTTATAAGAAATAAATCGGGGACCTCTGAGGCCGCTAATACCGTTCGCAACTAATCACTCCTATCAAGGTTTCGGCGCTCATATCCCTACTTCGTAATTAGCCACTGCGAGTTACGTATCCTTTACCTCCTTATAGAACGTCGTAGTCAGCCCCGCTATCAGTTATTTGTAGTTCGCCAATGCTCCCTGGTTTAGACTGCTATTATAGTTAGCTAGCTAGTCACGGGCCCGTTACAGGACGTCGCAGTCAAACCTAGCTTTTACTGACTGCTCATGGTTCTTCGGTAAATTTGTCCACGGTAGTTTGCCATTGCTTTCTAAACCTAAGTACCATTACCCGCGCCCGTCTACAGACTAACATATTTCTAATTAAACTTAACCAACTTACGTCAGAGTCCTGTCCAGTGGATACTTGCTCATCTGCCTACGGGTGCTTTGGTCTGATCACCACGCCCGTGATTGATTTCGCCACTTTCCAATAAAGTCAGGCTCCTTCCAATTTTGTTTGACTCAGTTCTCTGGATGATCCCATCAAACGTGTGTCCTCTTAGCCCACTTTAGTCTTGTATGACTTCCGAAATGATTGCAATTGACAGTAGCAATCAACAGTTTCTTTAGGGCGGTTCTTTTTTCCAACACTTAAGTCCGTGTTTCGCTCTGGTCCTTAGGCGTATCTGCCCGATCAGAAATTCCACAGCCCTCTGGGTCTCAACAGCCCTTTGAGTATCTGCACTCGGCTGTCTAATACCTGCTTATCTCCTTAAATGTCCTCTGTCCCGCGTATATATGCCGATATAATTGGCGCTTCTTTCTGGAATCACGTGACGTTTCTCTTCCTTGTGAAAGACTACCCAATCAGCATTTAGCTGTGCCGCATAATTAATTCTCCCTAAACCGCTTTATTCTAGCTTCCTTGATACCACTAGGTTATAGTTTGAGGTTAACGGCCTATTTTTACCGCCTTGGCCTGTTTTGGTTCATGAGGTGTGGCCGTTCCCATATATCTAGCCCCCTCTGTTGTACTCCTTGCCCAAACTGACAGTTCCCCACAAAGCCTATGCTACGTTTTGGTTTCATGTTTCCTAAATTTCTTATTCCACTAACAACGAAAGGTAAACTGTCGGTTAGCGGGCTGCAGCAGAGTCATTGCCCGGCCACTCACTAATTTTGAACTTACTGGTCGGTGAACTCTTTGTCAGAAAAAAATATTCCAGTTAATGCCCTCCAGTAAACTCAGGCGCCTAGAGATAATGAAAGCATACTGTCTCAGAGAGAAGTGGTCGCATTCTAAAGAGCCAAGTGGTGAGGAACTGGTGCTAGGCCTGAGTGCTGTGATGTTAGGTAGAGAACCAAATGGCAAGGAATTGGAGCTCGTCCTGAGTGCTGTGATGTTTGGTAGAGAACCAAGTGGCAAGGAACTGGAGCTAGTCCTGAGTGCTGTGATGTTAGGTAGAGAACCAAGTGGCAAGGAACTGGTGCTGGTCCTGAGTGCTGTGATGTTAGGTAGAGAACCAAGTGGCAAGGAACTGGAGCTAGTCCTGAGTGCTGTGATGTTAGGTAGAGAACCAAGTGGCAAGGAACTGGAGCTAGTCCTGAGTGCTGTGATGTTAGGTAGAGAACCAAGTGGCAAGGAACTGGTGCTGGTCCCGAGTGCTGTGATATTTGATAGAGAGTCAAGTGGCGAGGAACTGGTGCTGGTCCCGAGTGCTGTGATATCTGGTAGAGAGTCAAGTGGCAAGGAATTGGAGCTAGTCCTGAGTGCTGTGATGTTAGGTAGAGAACCAAGTGGCAAGGAACTGGAGCTAGTCCTGAGTGCTGTGATGTTAGGTAGAGAGTCAAGTGGCAAGGAACTGGAGCTAGTCCTGAGTGTTGTGATGTTAGGTAGAGAACCAAGTGGCAAGGAACTGGTGCTGGTCCCGAGTGCTGTGATATTTGATAGAGAGTCAAGTGGCGAGGAACTGGTGCTGGTCCCGAGTGCTGTGATATCTGGTAGAGAACCAAATGGCAAGGAATTGGAGCTAGTCCTGAGTGCTGTGATGTTAGGTAGAGAACCAAGTGGCAAGGAACTGGAGCTAGTCCTGAGTGCTGTGATGTTAGGTAGAGAACCAAGTGGCAAGGAACTGGTGCTGGTCCCGAGTGCTGTGATATTTGGTAGAGAGTCAAGTGGCGAGGAACTGGTGCTGGTCCCGAGTGCTGTGATATCTGGTAGAGAGTCAAGTGGCAAGGAACTGGTGCTGGTCCCAAGTGCTGTGATGTCAGTTCTTGATTCGACTGAACTCAACTCACATACTGAACACTGACAGCAAATATCTAGCTGCTTTATTCATCCCACAGTTAGACCTGTCAGCAGTGTCTATCACTAGTTTGTTGGGTACTTTTGCTTTCTTTCACCCCAAACAAAAGGGAATCCCAGGGTATGACGTCACATCCAGGGGTTCCCTGTGTTGCGCCGAACATTCAGGGGGTTTCCGTGTGTTGCGCCGTAGCTCGGTGCGCAATTCTATACGGCGGCGGTGGTGCGCTATTCTTTCACTTTCCGGTTAGGGTTAGGGTTAGGGGGTAGGGTTAGGATTAGGGTTAGGGTTAGTGTGTGTACCCTACCCCTAACCCTACCCCCTAACCCTAACCGGAAAGTGATTGCAGGACCGATGCAAATGGGGATCGAAGGGAGACAGAAACGGTTGCCATAGCCCAAAGAAACAACACTGTGGTGTGGGGCAATTGAAACGCACTGACACGCACTCCACCCGAACACAGAGGAGATTACCGTCGGCGCTAAATATAGCTTGTGACTCTAAATATAGCTGGCAAAGTTTGTTTGGGGTGAAAGAAAGCAAAAGTACCGTTTGTTGAACAGATGGAGGTAGGGAGGAAGGGTGGGTGGGTATGCGCGCGTGTGTATAAGTAAATATTTGTTAGTGAGTTTGTGATTTTGAGTGAGTATATGTGTATGCGAGGGAGTATGTTTGTGTGTTATTGAGTGGGTAGTGTGTAAATGATGAGAGAGAGAGAGAGAGAGAGAGAGAGAGAGTGCGCATGCACGTGCGTGCATGTATGCGTGTGTGTTTGCGCGTGCATGCATGTGTGTGTATGCGTGTGAGTCTCTTTCTCTGTCTCTGTCTCTGTCTCTGTCTCTCTCTCTCTCTCTCTCTCTCTCTCTCTCTCTAGTTAGTCTTTCCTCTTGAGCCTAAGGCGGCGCATAGGGCAGAAGTCCTGTCTCTCCATGCCTGGCGGTTCGCTGCTACCTGTTGTAGATCTTGGATATTTACTTGGCCGTTGAATGAGCCTTCTCTAATGATGGTTCTACGTAGGGTCTCTCTTGGTCTTCCCCTTTTTTTTTCCCTACCGGTGACCATATGAGGGCTTGGTAGGGGAGTCTTGTCTTGTCCATTCTGAATACATGGCCAATGTAGTTCCAACGGCGTTTTCTTATGAAATTGGATACTGTATCTTGCTTAGTCTCTTATCTTATTTGCGAATTGGTTCTGAAGTCTGTCCAGTGGATGTTTAGAAGTCTTCTAAGACATTTGTTCTCAAAATTATCTAATTTTTTATCTAAAGCTACCGTTGATTTCCAACTTTCACATCCATACGTTAACACTGGAATCACACAAGAGTTGAAGATTTTAAGTTTTGTGTGTTTGCTGAGTGTCTTTGACTTCCAGATGTTTGACAGTTTATTGAAGGCACTAGATGCCAGTGCGATTCTAGATGATATTTCTGGTGTTGAGTCCCCTGTAGATGTCATTTTGCTTCCTAGGTATGTGAAGCTGTTGACTTTTTCAAGAACGTAGCTGTCCAATTTGGTGTCATCTGAACTGTTGGTAAGATCAATAGTCTTTGTTTTTGTGGTGTTAATTTGGAGACCAATTTGCCCTGAAACATTTTGGAGGTGGTTTATTTTCTCTTGGGCATCCGGGTGTGTTGAACTCAAAAGCACTATGTCGTCGGCAAAGTCTAGGTCTTCTAGAATTTTGTCAACCCAATGGATACCCATATTTGTGTTGTTTGTGCATTTGCGCATGACCCAATCGATAGCTATTCCAAAAAGCATCGGTGATAAGACACAACCCTGTTTCACTCCTGTTTCGACTGAGAACCAGTCAGAGTTGCCTGTTTCTGTTCTTACGCAGCAACGTGTCTCTTTGTAGAAAGATTTTATGACGTTGGTATATTTGGTAGGAAAACTATAGATGTTAAGTAGATTTTAAAGTGAAGGACGGTGGATGCTGTCGAAGGCTTTTTGAAAGTCGACAAAGTTGGTGATTAATTTCGACTGGAATTCTACGGAGTCTTCAATGATTATTCTGAGGGTGAAAATGTGGTCTATGCATGACCGTTTTGGTCTGAAGCCTGCTTGTTCTTCTCTGAGCCTTTCATCTCTCGCCTTTTTCAATCTCTCAAGTAACATGCTACAAAAAAGTATTCCTGGTACTGATAATAGAGTTATACCACGCCAATTATTGCAATCAGACATATCGCCCTTTTTAGGCAGTTTGAAAATTACACCATCTTTCCACTGTTGTGGTGGGGATTCGCTTTGCCAGATTTCATTGATCAGCTGTAACAAACGTTGTAAGGTGTTCTCATCTGCTGCTTTGAGCATTTCTACTGAGATTTCATCTTCACCAACAGCTTTGTTGTTCTTCAATTTTTTGGTGGCTGCTTTAATCTCTTCCATGGTGAATGACTCGCAGGAGGCATCTAGTGGGGGCATAGTAATTTCTCCATCCAGGTTCGGAACAGTGTCAGGCTGCGGTCTATTTAATATTTCTTTGAAATGTTCTGCCCATCGTTGCTTTTGAAGGTCATCGGATAACAATTGATTGCCGTGTATGTCTTTGATGGGTATATTTGGTGTAGGTGAGTGATTGCATAGTTGCTTCATGATATGGAATACGGCTCTGTTGTTTCCAGTTCTGGCAGCTGCTTCGGCGTCGGAGGCCAGGCTGTGAATAAAGTTCTGTTTGTCTTTTCGTGCGCTTGATTTCACCTCTTTATCTAACATACAGTATTTTTGCTTATGGGTTTCATATGTAGATGTGTCTTTTGCAGAAAGAAGTGTTAGTTTTGTTTGTTTTCTTTCTTGTATCTTCGTCCAGGTGTTATCGCTTAGCCACTTCTTCTTCTGTCTTTGTACGTAGCCGACTGTGTTTGTTGCAGCATTTAGCAAGGTAGTTTTTAGGAAATTCCAATTTTCTTCAATGTTGTTTTTAATATTCGCATGGTTCCAAATTGCTGTATGTAGCCGGGGCGCAGTGTTGGGGTGAGCGCCCAACATTGCTTAAATACCCCAATGGCTCGTGAATACATAACCTCTGCAGCAAAAGTCCAACTCCTGGCCTTCACGTGGCGGAACTGTTTTAACTAACAGGAGAAGGGGCGACGGCGAGTCTCTGGCGCCGGAAAATAACCAGTGTGCTCTAGATGTGTATACACATACATGCATGTGCAGACACATGTGTGCGTGTGTACACATCTAAACTCGAGTGAGACCACAGTCTGCTCTAGCAAATGAAAGGTGCTGAAGACGGAGGCAGCCAGCCAGGAGGCGCACCACAGAAATCAGGATGCCACGCAATTACGCAATATGGAATATGTCGACTGCTGCTAAACGTTATGGTGCTCGCCCTGCTTTGGACCCCCAGGCAGGTGCAGTGCCGGGCCCTATGTCTCGAAAGGGTCCAACCCCAACTACTGGAGGTCCTTCTCAGATGTCCTGTGGAGCCAGGGGACATGAGAATAGAACAGCTGGCCATACTAAACTAAGACTTAAAATAATGCACTGGAATGCGGAGGGAGTCAGCAACAAAAAAGTAGAATTAGAAAACATCCTGGACCAAGAAAAAGTAAGCATATGTTGCTTGCAAGAAACTCACCTCAACGAAAATATAGCCTTCAAAATCAGAGGCTACCAGTGTTACCGATCTGACCGAAAGGACAGGCGAAAAGGTGGGATACTTACCATTGTAAAAAATAACATCACTGCTTCCCAAATCGAAGTCTATATGGAAGGGGCTGAGTATTAGACACTTAAACTTAAAAACAGGCTATACAGACCTACATCGGATCAATTACTACTGTCAAAGTGACCGCCCACAGGCACTGGACACACTACCATTAACAGAAAAAATGATTGTGTGCGGCGATTTCAACAGCCACTCGCAGAGTTGGGGCTATGATCACATGGACCAGAGAGGAGAAAGACTGGAAAACTGGCAGGATGAGAATAGATTCATCTTGGTTAACAAGCCATCCGACCTACATACTTTCTACTCGAGATCATGGCACTCTACAACTACACCTGACCTGGCTTTTCATTCACCAGACCTGGAGTGGAACATTACACGAATTGTTGGGAAACAACTAGGTGGCAGTGACCATCGACCAGTCTTTCTAACTGTAGAAAATGAGCTTGTAAGTGAAAGCAGCACCCTCTCGGGGTGGAACTACAAGAAAGCAGACTGGGCAATGTACAAGAATCGCACCAGCATACTGGTTAGAAACCTGAACACTGAGAAAGACATAAATAAAGCAGTTGAAGAGTTTGGGAAATGCATACTATAGGCAGCGCGAGAAACAGTACCAAGAGGAGCCCGTAAACAATATAAACCCTACTGGAGTAGTGAACTGGAACACTTGCATAATGATGTGGAAGTATGTAGAAAGCAAGCAGAGGCCACACCCAGCCAAGAGCACCACAATAAATTCCAGCATTCAAAAGCCAAATTTCAAAGGGCCAAGCTGCAGGCTAGACGGAAAAGCTGGCAGGAAAAAAATCAGAGTCTCTGAACTTTGAAAGAGACACAAGGAAATTGTGGAAGCTAATAAAACAACTTAACAATGAGGGCACAGGGAGAAACTCAAAAATTGCACTACATAAAGATGGAAACATCTTAACAAGAAAGCAAGCAGCTGACCATTTTGCGGACTCATTCACACAAGATAACAATATCAAAATCAGTCCAGAGAAACAACAAGAGATTCAAGAGAAACGGCAACATACAGGACAGAAGGTAATAGTACATGAGGTTCTGGAGGCACCCATCACAATCAGCGAACTGGAGCTAGCCATATCAAAACTGAAAATGAGAAAATCACCAGGAGCTGATGGTATCTCCAATGAGATGATCAGGAACCTAGGAACAGAGGCCAAAGCAAAGCTGTTGCAGATCTTCAATAACAGTTGGACCTTAGGCAGTGTTCCACAAGTCTGAAGAGAAGCAATCATGATACCCCTCCTAAAATCAGGGAAAGATAGTTCCATTGCCTCTAGCTACAGACCAATTAGCCTCACCAGCTGTCTCTGCAAAACACTGGAGCGCATCATCAATCACAGACTGCAGTGGTACATTGAAAGTAAAAACATCCTTGTGCCACAGCAGGCTGGCTTTAGGCAGTGCTACTCTACAGAAGATCAGACAACCTACCTCTCTCAAGAAATTGAGGATGCATTCCAAGAGAAGAAGCTGGTGCTTGCGGCATAGATAGATTTGAAGAAAGCCTTTGACAATGTCTGGAAAGAAGGTCTGATGAATAAACTGAGAAACTGCAAAGTCAATGGAAGAATGTACAAATGGGTGAAAGCATACTTGCACAACAGAAGAGCCCGAGTACAGATAAACGGACTAAAGAGCAAGAAAGTACTACTGTGTCACGGAGTTCCCCAGAGCGGAGTATTGTCCCCCACACTCCTTCTAATCTTAATCAATGATCTCGTTGCTAATCTACCGCATGGAATTAAAGCCGCAATGTACACCGATGACCTGGTTCTATGGAGCACAAATGAACATGCATCAGTGGCCACCAGATTACTACAAAGAGCTGTAGATACATTTGTTGCATGGGCAAATAGATGGTGTGTCAGCATAAACACTGACAAGTGCAGCACCACCCTATTTACCCTCTCTCTAAAACAAAAGGCAGGGACCATCCAGATAAATGGAACACCCCTACGAGAAGATAAAGAAACAACATACCTTGGAGTAACATTTGATGGCAGGCTGACATGGAGAAAGCACATCAACAAAGCAGTAGCAAAAGCCAGAATGAAAATAGCCATCCTGAGAAAGCTAAGTGGAACCACATGGGGGGCCAGTGGGAAAATACTTAGCAAAGTTTCTCAACAGAGCATACGACCACACCTGGAATACGGGTCAACTGCATGGTGTTCGGCATCAAAAACTACACTACAAGAGCTGGACAAGGTGCAAAATCAAGCACTTAGAGTCACCACAGGAGGGATGAGATCAACCCCTATAGTGGAAATGGAGAAGATGGGGAGGACACAAGCACTGAGTGAGCGCAGAGATACGAAAACGCTAATACAAGCAGAAAAGTTCCTCAGCTTGACAGGCCGCCCTATGAAGAACAGATTTAAAAACCTAGCTATGGGGAGGTTGAAAAGAAGTAGTTTTATCCACCAGGCCAAACGACTCTGCAGAGAAATCACCGATCTGACCACAGTTGGTATCCCCCTAACAACTATTCCAGAGCGAACTCCATGGAAAGATGAGCATAGACTATCATTACAAATCCAGACAAAAGTGAGAGGAATATTTGACAAGGAAGAACAGAACAGTGTGCAGTGCAGAACAGCCACTCTCAGCTTCCTTGATGAAGAATACCCACAGGACCTCTGGATCCGAGTCTACATAGATGGGTCAGCACAAAATGCTGTTCGAAATGGAGGAGTGGGAGTGTACATAGAATACTCAAATAATACCAGGGACACATCTAGAGTACCGACAGGAAAGTACTGACATAACTACGATGCTGAAATTGAGGCAATCAAGATAGCAACAGAGAAATTACTAAATACCAGCAATGGTACACAACCTGTGGTGCTATTGACAGATGCAAAATCAGTACTCGGGGCGCTCCTGTCTGGGAAATTGCCAGAACGAAGGACACTACTTTCTGAGCTTAGCAGTCAGCATAAGGTCACCATACAGTGGATACCATCCCACTGTGGAGTACCCGGAAACGACAGAGCTGATCAATTGGCTAAGGAAGGAGCCAAAGAAGAACAGCCTGATGTGCCCGTAACATACCACCAAAAGAAAAGAATGATCAAATCAGTCAGAAAGCCACCAAAACCTGCTCAAGATGACTACCACGTTATGGATAGACCAGAACAAGTCATTATTCTGCGCCTCAGAACAGGACACAATAGATTACGCAACCACATGTATACAAAATTCAAGATTGGTGAAACAGCCATGTGCACATGTGGATTGGCGTCGCAGACAGCAGAGCACATGCTCCAAGACTGCCCAAAATATAACATATCTAGGCAAATCTTCTGGCCTAGAGAGACGACAGTGAAAGATAAACTCTATGGACCGCTGTGTAAACTGAAAAAGACAGTTCAATTCATTCAAGAGACAGCATTGCAGTTATAGACATATTTCAAGCGAACGAAAGAAGAAGAAGAATATTCGCATTGCTCGATATACTTTCTTTGTTAGCATAGATGCTTTGTACCTCTGAATTGAATGCGAGTTGGTGTTCTTTAGTCAGTAGGGACTGTGAGTTTATTTTCTTAATTCTGGGTGATCTGAGCAGAGTCTTGAGCTTTATTTTTAGTTTGGCAATGCAGAGATTGTGATCACTGCCAGCATCTGCACCCCTGTAGGCTCTGACGTCTTGTACTGATGAACGGAATTTGGCATTAATGCAAAAATGGTCTATCTGATGTTTTGTGATGCTATCAGGCGAGTTCCACGTGATTTTGTGTATATCTTTGTGCGGAAATAAAGAGTTTGCTACTATCAGATTTGCTATTTCACAGAATTCTAGTAGTCTCTCTCCGTTTTGGTTCATATCCCCTAAGCCGTGAATTCCCATATATCTCTCAACACCCTTATTGTCAGACCCTATCTTGGCGTTGAAATCACCCATTACAACAACAATGTCGTGTTTGGGAGATGAGTTGATGGTACCAATTAGTTGTTCATAGAAATTATCTTTGTTGATGTCTGTATCGTCATTGGTAGGTGCGTAACACTGTATGATTGTTAGCTTGAAATATTTCGTTTGGTAACGCGCTGTTATGATTCTATCATTTACTGGTTCCCAGCTGATCAGTGATCTTTCTACATTTTTTGACATCATGATAGCGACTCCGTTCGAATGATGGTTGTCGGTTCTTCCTGAATAAATTATGTGTCTTTGTTCACAGTTGAGAAATGTCTTACCTGAGTCAGTCCATCTGCACTCGCTAACCCCAAGAATTTCTAGGTTGTATTCATTCATAAACCGGTCTCTCTGGCTGAGGGGTTACAACACTTTCTCTCTGTAATCCCGTTTATCACGCAGAGTCTCGTAGCGGGCGAGAGCTGGGAGCGGTTCTACCCCCGCTGGTGACTTGCGGGATAACTGAGCCGGCCGCTCAGAAAGCAATGGCAAACTACTGAGCGTAATCTTGCCAAGAGATCAACAGACAGCTGAAAGATGCTGCTGTTGACAGCGATGTCCTGTAAAGGATATGCGAATTTAAAAAAAAAAAATTCATTCATAACACTACACACCTGAGCCAACGGATAATACATCACCAAATGTGATCTCCCATATTGGCGAGAAGGATGATATATCACCATACTATGTGTGTATATCGTGTTATTTGTTTTCTTCCGTGTATCTTCCATAATTTTAATGCTCGGTGAACGGAAATTTACATTATAATACATTGTTAATTTGGTTGTGTATCATGTTTGGTCGAAACCTACTTTTTTGTACTTTTGTGCAGTAATACAGTCCATGTGTAAATATTGGCTTTAATGGCTTCTGCTTTGATATGGTTTGAACCAGCAACTTTCCCATCCGTCGGAAGGTTGATGACTTTCATTATTTCTTCTTTAGATTGTTTCTCACAATTGATATCCCCTATTTATGCAAGCTGGACATGTAAGAGGATGGGGGAGAGGGGGGTGTCTTTTGGGCCTGTTCTATTCAGAAGTTTCTCTGAATATTCAACCCATCTGTTCATTTGATCTATAATGTTGATGTGAACTTCCCCATGATTAATGTCATGCCACTTGGTTGATTTTATTTCCATTATATTGTCCTTGTTAGTTAGTTAGTTAGTTAGTTAGTTAGTTAGTTAGTTAGTTAGTTAGTTAGATAGTCGACAGATCATCCTCATTGCACACAGAAACATTCAGTCCATACGTGCTCGGATCCCCTCCTCAGCAAATCCCGCAGCGTGTAGCGGCTAACGACGCCAGTTCTGTGTTGGTTTATCAATCTTCTTTGGCTTCCTGCGTAGTGTTCTTGTTTGGCCACCCCTCTTTTAATTTGCTGTTCTCGCAGTCTGGCCATGGTTGTAGATTCATAGTCATCACTTGGTTCACGCAAGAGTCTTACTTCTCGTAGAGCATTCAGAATGTCAGCCTGGTCCATGGCGCGTCCGCCCTCCACAGTAGCCTCACCTGCGAGCTTGTCAGCCCGCTCATTTCCTTGTACTCCCGCATGCCCTGGCACGAAGATGAAACTAATCTTTGTCAGCCGAGACCGCTCCAGAGGCAGCAACCATTCTCTTCGGATCGACCCCTCCTCTATCCTCTTGATCATGTTCATTGAGTCGCTAATGAAGCATGCCCTAGTGAATGTCTGTGTCTCGAGCCATGTTATTGCTTTACTTACTGCCATGACTTCCATGGTCAGGCTACTTGTGGTTTCAGTGAAAGCACCAGAGTCCTCCTTCACAATTCTCCCTCCGGCCCGAGCTGTAAAGACCCATGAGCTTCTCACATGTCGGACGACCGACCCATCTGTGTAGATGACCGCATCACCGTCTAGCGAATTCTCGAAAATCAACGCTTGTACTTCAGCCTCCACAGCAGCCGGATTTTCTTGTCTGCATTGTCTATCTAGTTGGATGCAAACTGAAAAGGATGTGCAGAAATCTGTTGGCACTTGCGCCCACTCCTCGCCAGGTTCTAAGTCCTCAAGTGAACACACCTGTTGAAGAATGTCTTCGGCTTGACCCATCCACGACCGTCCTCTTTTTAACCTGCTGCCCTTAACCTTCATAATTTCACTATGCAGTGGATGTTGTGTGTTTGCGTTAACTCTGAGGTAGGCGCGTGCCCTGCAAACTTGTATTCTCTCTTCAATGGTTGGAAAATCAAGAAGGTAGCGCATCGCCCTGCATGCTGTATCTCTTGTACATCCAAGAATAATGCGCATAGCTTCATTCTGTATCCTTTCCATCCTTTCTATCTGCTTATGGCTGAGAGTCAAGATTGCCATTGCATACTCCAAAACAGACATAACCAGCCCCTCGTACAGAAGACATAGATGGCGCTGCTCACAGTTTGCTGCATTTTCCTTGTGGTGTCATGAAGATCTCACGGGTTTCTTTTCGCGACTGTTACTTCTGCCTTTTCGTCTAGGACCTAGGTCATCTATGTAAATATTATAGTTTATCCGCTCTTATACGCTTGCTAAGTTCCTTAGCTTCTGTGTATTTATCATCCGCATCTCTACACGACAGATACAAACCTGTTCCTGGATCAAGCGACCTGACCCAGTACGTTGAACTTATAGTTAAAACTGACAGCGCTTCTTGCTGGTTGCCTACTCTTAGATCTCCACGTGAATGTCTCCAATACATACAGCAGCCAGCAGGGACCTCAGATCTCCATGTGAATGTCTCTAATACAGCAGGGACCTCAGATCTCCACGTGAATGTCTTTAATACAGCACGGACCTCAGATCTCCATGTGAATGTCTCTAATACAGCAGGGACCTCAGATCTCCACGTGAATGTCTCTAATACAGCAGGGACCTCAGATCTCCACGTGAATGTCTCTAATACAGCAGGGACCTCAGATCTCCACGTGAATGTCTCTAATACAGCAGCCAGCAGGGATCTCAGATCTCCACATGAATGTCTCTAATACAGCAGGGACCTCAGATCTCCATGTGAATGTCTCTAATACAGCAGGGACCTCAGATCTCCATGTGAATGTCTCCAATACAGCAGGCACCTCAGATCTCCACGTTAATGTCTCTAATACAGCAGCCAGCAGGGACCTCAGATCTCCACGCGAATGTCTCTAATACAGCAGGGACCTCAGATCTCCATGTGAATGTCTTTAATACAGCAGGGACCTCAGATCTCCACGTGAATGTCTCTAATACAGCAGCCAGCAGGGACCTCAGATCTCCACGTGAATGTCTCTAATACAGCAGGGACCTCAGATCTCCATGTGAATGTCTCTAATTCAGCAGGGACCTCAGATCTTCACGTGAATGTCTCTAATACAGCAGCCAGCAGGGACCTCACATCTCCATGTGAATGTCTCTAATACAGCAGAGACCTCAGATCTCCACGTGAATGTCTCTAATACAACAGGGACCTCAGATCTCCACGTGAAAGTCTCTAATACATACATCAGCCAACAGGACCTCAGATCTCCATGTGAATGTCTCTAATACAGCAGGGACCTAAGATCTCCACGTGAATGTCTCTAATACAGCAGTGACCTCAGATCTCCTCGTGAATGTCTCTAATACAGCAGCCAACAGGGACCTCAGATCTCCACGTGAATGTCTCTAATACCACAGGGACCTCAGATCTCCACGTGAATGTCTCTAATACAGCAGCCAGCAGGGACCTCAGATCTCCATGTGAATGTCTCTAATACAGCAGGGACCTCAGATCTCCACGTGAATGTCTCTAATACAGCAGTGACCTCAGATCTCCACGTGAATGTCTTTAATACAGCACGGACCTCAGATCTCCATGTGAATGTCTCTAATACAGCAGGGACCTCAGATCTCCACGTGAATGTCTCTAATACAGCAGGGACCTCAGATCTCCACGTGAATGTCTCTAATACAGCAGGGACCTCAGATCTCCACGTGAATGTCTCTAATACAGCAGCCAGCAGGGATCTCAGATCTCCACATGAATGTCTCTAATACAGCAGGGACCTCAGATCTCCATGTGAATGTCTCTAATACAGCAGGGACCTCAGATCTCCATGTGAATGTCTCTAATACAGCAGGCACCTCAGATCTCCACGTTAATGTCTCTAATACAGCAGCCAGCAGGGACCTCAGATCTCCACGCGAATGTCTCTAATACAGCAGGGACCTCAGATCTCCATGTGAATGTCTTTAATACAGCAGGGACCTCAGATCTCCACGTGAATGTCTCTAATACAGCAGCCAGCAGGGACCTCAGATCTCCACGTGAATGTCTCTAATACAGCAGGGACCTCAGATCTCCATGTGAATGTCTCTAATTCAGCAGGGACCTCAGATCTTCACGTGAATGTCTCTAATACAGCAGCCAGCAGGGACCTCACATCTCCATGTGAATGTCTCTAATACAGCAGAGACCTCAGATCTCCACGTGAATGTCTCTAATACAACAGGGACCTCAGATCTCCACGTGAAAGTCTCTAATACATACATCAGCCAACAGGACCTCAGATCTCCATGTGAATGTCTCTAATACAGCAGGGACCTAAGATCTCCACGTGAATGTCTCTAATACAGCAGTGACCTCAGATCTCCTCGTGAATGTCTCTAATACAGCAGCCAACAGGGACCTCAGATCTCCACGTGAATGTCTCTAATACCACAGGGACCTCAGATCTCCACGTGAATGTCTCTAATACAGCAGCCAGCAGGGACCTCAGATCTCCATGTGAATGTCTCTAATACAGCAGGGACCTCAGATCTCCACGTGAATGTCTCTAATACAGCAGTGACCTCAGATCTCCACGTGAATGTCTCTGTCGTGAAACGCCGCCTTAACATCCCAGAATATTTTTCTCGGTCTCCAAATTTGAGAGGCCAAATTGAGAAAGAATGAATTAATCACACTACTCCAAAATTATCTAGTCGTGAGGTAAGATTATTCACAAAAAGCCTCTAGCCATGACGTAAGCTTGCAGATGGCAAGTAAAATGGCAACTAGATAATTAGTATACACCTTGGGAAACTGCTGACCCAGACATGCTGAATCAACAATGAACTGGGCCATGGACTGTGTAATTAAAACCGACCAGGCATGACACCTGATAAGCAGGGGTAGAAAATCGCCCAGGTGTGAACAACATTGACCCAGGGAAAGATAATAGCCCCAGGGCTGTAAACTAAGCCCCGCCCACTCTGACTGGCAGACTCAGGGAGGTGTGAACCAGGTCTGATAAGACAATTAACACTGAGCCTGTGGACTTGGGACCAGACAGAGAGGAGCAAGGTGTGATGGCCAGTTGCAATGATAAGAGCAATTACTGTCAGGAGGAGATAAGAAGAATTTATGACGGGAATGCCAAGGAGATAATACGGTCTGCTTGACTCAGCTTAAATAAGGGTCCCTAGCCTGTTTTATGTTAGATTAAGTCTGACTTCAGAACAGGTAGGCAGCCAGCCCAATGTTTGTAGTCATATGCATGATTTTTATGTTGGCTTCTATGAAGGATTTCTTAGTAACTATGCAACAGTCTTTTAGACATATGAACTTTCAGTCTATATCTGATCTAGGTTATTGCAAGAACTATCATTGTCATAGGTTACTTGAGTGTTCTTTCTGAGTTCTGTGTTCAATATCATTGTACTGTAAGTGCTACTCTTCTGAGAAGTAGAAACTTATGGAAGGCAGGTCTTGTCTAGATATACTTGAGGTGTCGTAGCAGATGCTTGCCATCTCTTTCTAAACTAGACTAGTCTCGTTTTTGGTGTGTGCATTTGTTGTACAGAATATAGTCAACTGACTATTTATTTAATTCTTACAACAGCAGTAACTAAGTGTGATTAAACCGGGCAGCTCAGCAAATATGGCTGGTCTGTGTGGTAACTTCAATTAGACTTGTTGTATATCTCATTTTGTAGCTATACAATATTAGTACTCATTAATAATGCCTGATGCTATTATGTTGAGTATCATTAGATGTCCATCTTGAAGTAATATAATGTTTACGGATATGTTGGATGTATGTATGTGTAATTTCATAAACTAACTAGTGCATTATGCTATGATGTTAAAGTATCATAATATGTCTAGTTTAATTAATGTTTTATGGGTATTTCATGTTTGGTATATTGATTTGTCATATGCAAGCCTATCAATATGAAGTGTTATATTATGGTGTGCGCATTGGCACACTAACCATCGATTGTCTGTGCATTGGCACATTGGCCAATGATTGTGTTGGAAGCAGAGGTGTAAGGGTACAGACCTTACCCACAATTGGTATATGGTGCTAAACTTTCTCAGTGTATTGTGGGCGTGCGTCCACGGTAATGCATGGAAACCTGGCACAGCTACTAGTCACGGCTTGTAAGCCCGGATGACCTGGCATTGTTATAATACACTTACCGACCCTGTGAGCTGCTAAACTAACATTGGACGGAGCGGCTGTACGACACAGAATTTCTGTATTAGCGACATGGACATGGGGCGGCAGAAATGTAATCATTACAGGCGTGTGAGACAATTGAAAAGCCCGTCCCAGACTAAAGACAGTAGGGAGAAGGAGGATGGTGAACACAGTAGAGCTGGAAGATAAACTTGGCCAGACTGGTCATTGTATATGTTTGTGTTATGATATGTTTTAATTAGGATTGCGCTGATGTAGAACTGATATAACACATTCTTGACTTTCTTTCAAGCTCTCACAAGGAGCACCTATGTTACAGATCTCAAGACTCGAGACTACTAACTAGGTAGTGCTAGGACTGACAGACCTCAGAATACCGGCAAGCTGTTTCTTTTTTGAGTCTACTGGAGAGTGGGGATCTGGACCACAGATCCAGATAGATCAAGTAACAAGTAAAGTTACGTAATGTTTGTCATCAATATCAATATGTATATGATTTCATCATCCTCATCTTGAACCATCAGATGTCTATGATTATGATTAGTAAATAAATGTTGTAGTATTGTAACTCATAGTTCTGTCGTTATATTTTAATTCCAATTGTGCATACGTGTTGTGTGTGTACATTGGTGGGGGTTCACTTACACACCAAGGAAGGGAGCAGTCAGGGAGAAAAACCTGTACTGAGATAGTCGTCTATATTCATATATTTAGACTTAAACATCTATCTTAGCTAAACTTTTCTTTCCCATTCCTTGGCGAATATTCAGCACAGTTCATTTCATTTTGTAACGAGCCACTTGGAGCTGTACGTTGGATATTCAGGGCTTAATCTATAGTTCAGCCATATAGTTTTTGTCCCTAGTCAGTTTCTGACTATTTGGGGTTGCTCGCCAGTGAAAAATACTTTCATCTAGCCGGTGGGGCACCCCGACTTCTGACAGATTGGGCTTCTCGTACGGTATTTGAATTCGGACTTCTCGCTTTCAATAGACTCCGGTACTAGACCCTAGACATACGATTTTAAAAGTTAACTCTTGTAATCTTCAGTCATCAAAATAGACTATCATCAAATGTAGCTACTTTTAGTTGAGGAAGTTTCAGAGAACATATATAACTTTTCAAAAGTATAACAGATAAGAACTTATGAGAAAAATACCATCATCTATCATTTAGTGTTACCATTAATCATTTATTGATAATTGAACACTTTAATCATATTTACATTGATGTGTTTGATGATTTAACTGCTTGACTGATTTGCAATTTTATGCTAATATATTCCATGTTCATTTTGACATGTATGCAGTGCATTTTAATGTTTATTTAGATAAATATTACTGTTGATTACTGTGTAGTATATCTCTCACACTTACTTCACTGCTGTCGCCAGGTACTACTTGAATATTATTTTCAGTTGTCTTTCACTGCTGAGGCTAAACTATACACATTGGATAGCGTAGACTGGCAGTAGTTAACTCTTGTCTTTCTAGCTTAGATCTGATTTTTGATATATACATAGGAGCTTACCTGAATATAGTCATTAGCAATTATGGCCTTACGTTACCGGAATCCCGAAGAGGACATGAAGGCGCGCGCAGATTTCTCAGAGTCCGTGAAAGGGTGGGGCATAAGAAAAGGCTTAAAGGGGGAGCAACTAGAAATGTATATCATAGCTGAGTTAGAATGGTGGGACCAAGAAGAAGAAATTATGTTTAAAGAAAATGATGAGTTCTTTGGAGCACAAGAGCGTAGCAAAACTGAAGAAGCAGAGATTAATAAACAGCATGTCAAAGACTCGATAGTACCACACCTCGTGAAGCCATAGCACAGTTGAGTAGACACTCAACAGGCCACGTTTGCCAGCAGAGTGCGATGTGAGGTAACACGCACGAAGGTGAAGGTCACCCCGCGTGGTGTGTAACCACGGGAGAGAGGTTAGGTAGACGGGAGACTGGACTTGAGGCGTTCACGTCGTTTAGAATAGCGTTAGGAGTTTTGTGTTCACTAATAGATAGAACTAGCATGGGGTTAGCAGTTTGTGTTAGATAATTCTGTGGCTGTATATTGTGTATTGCATTAGCGACTGTTTACCGCTTGTAAGCGAGCCAACGGCAATAAAATGGACCATACATTTTGCCTCCCACACGACTTGCAAGTTGTCTTGTATGGGTGTGTGAGAAGTACCCGTTGAGGCCTGTCAGTTGAGTTGTTGACAGGCCAGGGTAATTGTGGTGTCAGAAAGTGGTGCTTGGACGAAAGCGCCAAGCTAATACCCACAGTAAAAGGGTAATTGTGGTGTCAAGAAGTGAAGCTTGAACGAAAAGTTCAAGCTAATCCACTCATCCACGGGCTCCAGACTAGGGATTAATTTTTGTAGTAACGATAATTTGTGCAGACAGGAGAATTTGCGAGCTAGAAATATGCCTATCGTGACAAAATAGTGTTTAATTGTGTTTATGATATATTTATTGAATGAAATCATGTATTCTTCGAAGCTGTAAGTATTAATATTCTTATTTTCTTATATTTATTCATATATTTACCAATTTATTCTTGAATAAGCACCAAACATGATTCACGGCGCAGGAATACACAGGCAGCCGACAATATTGATTTTTGAGATCTAAAAATAGCGCTGCGCGATGACGTAGATTGATTGACAGACAGTTGTTCTGCGTCATTAGCATAAAGCAGTCGAGTGTTTACAAAATCGCTTAGCGGCGGCCCGCCTGAATCTGTGCTGTATATTGTTTATTATTTACTTATTTAAGTTACTAAATGAATATATTTATTTGTTGACACATTATTATGTTATTTTGATTTCTTTACAAGCATTTATTCATTTTTGGGTCTATTTTCTCTTTGCTTATCGTCACGATGGAACTATTTTCGGGCTAAGCATCTGATACTTAGCTGCACAACGTTTACAGAAATTAACTAGGTTAGTAACGAAAGGCAATTATTGTTTAAAACAAAGACAGGACATTGACATTAAAATTAATTAATACATATTCTAGGTGTTCGTAAGTCTGTCATTGTCTAAGTCATTGTCCTTAGTTGTCGAGTAAATCATATCGTTTAGTAGGCGTGTTTACTGCTGCCCTATATATCAGAGGGCAAACAACAGCTGTGCACATACACCTGTGGGCCAAATACCGTGTGCTACGTACGAAACGTGTCGCCACCCCAGTGTACCAAACAAGGTGACCTGTGTCAAAGGAGCTTCGTTCCCACATTAAGCTGAGTACACTTATATATTTTGTCATGCAATTTGATTAATAGTGCATCTCTTGTTCAGCTTGTAACGCGTTGACATATTTGTATACTCTGTTTTTCTGCAAGATAAATCTGGGCAGGGTATAAACAGAAAGCACAACTGATAGTGATCAGATAAGAACAAACATAACATATCAAAGATAAATAACTGATTAAAGTCATCATTGCCTATCACTGTTAGCCAAGTACTAAAGTAAGATGGCAACTTTATCAGATTTCATAAAAGCAGGCAAAGAACTGGAATTAACAGGAAAAGAACTACAACAATATGCTGATCAGAAATTTAAAGAAACAAAAGAGGAACAAACACGAAAAGAGAATGCGGAGAGGGACGAACGCGCACGAGAAAGAGAACATGATAAGGAGATGAAACAAAAACAATTAGATCAAGAGAAAGAATTAAAACAAAAGGAATTAGATCTAAAGCAAAAAGAGATAGATGAAATGGCAAGAGTTAAAGAAAAACAAATTCAGGTAGAATCAGAGACACAATTAAAGATGAAAAGCATGGATGTAGACTCACACGCAGAGATCTCTGCCACTAAACTAAGAAGTCAACAAGAGGAAAATAAGTTCAACAAATACAAAAATATTATCAAACCATATTGTAAAGAGGACTCCATATCTGCCTGGACAGAGAATGTAGAGTATCAATTTAAATATCACCAAGTTCCTTTAGATATGTGGGCTCCGATTTACATGAAGAATCTAAGTGGTGAGCCCCTTAAAGTAATAGAGTCTATTCCTATTGAACTTAGATCTAGCTATCAATACATCCATGATAGGATTATGCAGCACTTTTTACTTGATGCCCCTGGGTATCAGGTTCAGTTCTCAAATTTAAAACCTAAACCTAGTGAAACTTTTATAGATTATTTTTCAAATGTGCAGAGTGTACTAAACAGGTGGCTTAAAGCGGCTAACATAGGAAAAGACTTTGATAGATTAAAAAACCTAATAGCTATGGAAAAGTGTATATCTACTATACCTTCTCCTTTTGCTAAGTTTTTGCAGCAGTCAGACATTGAAAACATCGAGCAGTTCGAAAAAAAAGGCTCAGCATATTTTTCTTCTAACAGAGAGATTTTTAAGACCTCAAGTGACTCTGAGATAGTTTCCTTTGTCAAAGACCAATCAAAAAACTATCAGGGTAACAGAAAACCTTTTCAGAAGTATGATAAGAAAGACAGAAAAGTTTCCATATGCATGTACTGTCAACTAATGCACGACACTTATGCTATGTGCGACAAATCGCCGAATTATCCGGCGCATCTTGAAAATGTGATCAAGAAGCAGCAAAGCAAACGGTCTGCATACAGGCGTGCAATCAAATGTTTTTTTTGTTCCTCTTATGGCCATTATTCTAATAAGTGCCTTGGCCGCCAACGTTTGAAAGCTAACAACGCTATGTTGATTGACACCTCTTCAGATAGTGGTAGTGAGAATGAGTGTGAGATTGAAAGTGACTTACCAACTAACCAAGCAGAGGATGTGTGTGCTGCTAACGATATGTTAAGCTTTGACGGCTGTGAACGATGTCACCAATTCCATGCAGATGGAAGACTAGAATGTGGACATACAGTACCATGCTCATCTGAGAGTGTGAATGCAGCATTAGCCTCCAGAGGCAAGTTAGTGTTCCACAATGCAATGGTCAATGATGTACCATGTCAATGTTTGCTGGACAGCGGCAGCACCCTTATCGGTCTTCGGAAAGAACTAGTGAGCCCGGGTGATTACACAGGTGACACTGTCAGATGCCGAACCTTTTCGGGTAACATTGAGACTTACCCTTTGGCAAAAGCCCGTATTGATTCTCCGTTTCTTTCTGGTACCTTTACTTGTGCAATACTTAACAACCCTTGTACTGATTTAATTTTGGGGTGTTTACCTCAACTGAAACAATGTACTAATGAGGAAATAGTTGCATGGGAGAAATTAAATGCAGCTAATGCAACAACAAGAGCAGACAGTGTGAAACATCAAGACACACTACAAGATGAGAGACTACTGTTGCTTTCCCCAACTGGCACAGATGACACCAGCAGACAGAAATTTATAGAACAGCAAAAAGCTGATACTAGTGTGTCTCCATACTTAAAATTGTTAAAAGATAAAGCCAAAGTGACCAAAAATGCATCTTGGGTTTTTAGACTTAACAATGGTATTTTAACTAGATATTATACTACTGGTAACCATGAGATTCAGCAAACTGTGTTACCTGAACAACATCGTCTAACTGTGCTAAAGATTGCACATGAGTCACCGTTTGCTGGTCATCTTGCATATGATAAGACCAGGGCCAGAATTCAGGCTCATTTCTATTGGCCAGGTTTTTGCAATGACATAAAATTATTTTGTCGTTCGTGTAATGTCTGTCAACAATTGGTACGTAAAGGTAAACATCCTACAGCTGAGGTACAGCCTTCTACACTGGCTTCTAGGCCATTTGAAAGTGTGGCGGTAGATATTGTTGGACCCCTAAACCAGGTGTCCAGCAAAGGAAATCGCTTCATATTGACAATGGTCGACCTATGTACAAGGTGGGTTGAGGCAGTAGCTTTGAAATACATCACCTCCAAAGACGTTGCCAATGTATTTCTACACCTGTTCTCACGATTCGGATTCCCACGGACCATTTTATCCGATCGTGGAACTCAGTTCATATCGGCTGCAACGCAAGCCCTTACAAAAATGTTAGGCATTAAGCAACATTTTACGACAGCTTACCATCCAGCCAGCAATGGAATAGTAGAGAAAATTAATGGGGACCTAAAGCACATGCTGGCTAAGGTTACAGCAGAAAACCCAGCTGATTGGGATACACTGTTACCAACAGTGCTGTTCGCCTATCGGGAGATTCCCCATTCTAGCACGGGTTTCTCACCTTTTGAATTAGTTTACGGGGCTAACCCACGTGGACCCCTAACTATTTACCATCAGGTACTAACAAATTCGATAGAAATTCCTACCCCAAAAACACCTTATGAAATGGTGACAGAGACACGAGACAAGATCATGAAATCGTGTGTTATAGCTAAGGCAGCTTTGGAGAGGAAGGGTCAAATCTACCGCCAATATGCCAACAAAGGGACAAGAACAATTGAACTTGAACCAGATCAAGACATACTCTTGCTACTTCCAGACAAAAGAAATTTACTATTAACCTCATGGCAAGGGCCATTCAAGGTGGTACGCAGAATTTCAGATGTTGACTATGAAATATCGATAAACGGACACTTAAAGATATTCCATGTCAACATGTTGAAACCTTACTATACAAGACAAGAAACAGAAGTAGTGACAGACGAACAGAGTGCACCAACACCCAATGATCAGACGACAGACATACACAACGCAACTACACTAGTTAGCGAGACTGGCAGTTCCGACAATGGCAATACACCCAGTGAGTTAACAGAATACACACTTAGCACCACCACGGTACTGAATCAGGTAGACGACGACGGAATGGAACTACCTGTTCCCATTGTAGACAAAACTGCGACAGTGGACAGCATACATATAGATCAGGGACTAACAGACATTCAACGACGACAATTAGTGGAGTTAGTTACTGAATACAAAGACTTATTCTCTGACATCCCAGGTAGGACGGACAGAATCGAACACTCCATTCTTCTTTCGGATTCTAAGCCTATTAAATGTAGGCCGTACTCTATCCCACTCAGCTATAGGGAAAATCTAAATAAGGAAATTCTTAATTTAGAAGCTAGCGGGATTATCCAAAAGTCTACATCAGAGTACTCTTTTCCAATCGTCCTAATTAAGAAGAAGGATTCCACAATTCGTCTGTGCGTGGACTACCGGAAACTCAATAACATCACTAAGATCGACGCGGAACCTATTCCTTCCTGCGAAGATCTTATCTTGGACATGTCTACTTCTAAAATCTTTTCAAAACTAGATCTTACTAAAGGATACTGGCAGGTCCCGATGCAAGCTCAATCTATGCATCTTACTGCGTTTTCAACACCTTTAGGACTATACGAGTGGCGATTTCTTCCTTTCGGACTTCGAAATGCTCCTGCCACTTTCGTACGCTTAACTAGAGATCTGTTACATGGAGTGACGAATACTGTGACCTATATAGATGATATATGTGTCCATACTGAAGACTGGACTACACACTTACTGAAACTGAGACATGTCTTTGATAGGTTGCGACTCTTCGGTCTCACTGTCAAACCGAGCAAAGTCGAATTAGGCCTAAAAGAAATTGAATTTTTGGGTCATGTCATCTCTCAAGGTCAACTGAAGACTGACAATAGGATTATTACAAAAATTATGAATCTAACCATGCCTACTACGAAAAAGCAGGTTAGAAGTCTTTTAGGATTAGTTAATTACTACAGTAAATTTATTCCAAACCTAGCTGAAATTACAAGTGTATTTTCTAATGTGCTAAAAGCATCAGTAAAATTAGATGTTAAAGATGCATTATTAATTTCTGCATTGTCAAAATTGAAAATTCTTTTTAGTAATGTTCCCATCCTCCGCTTGCCTAACCCTGGGCTCGTTTATTATCTTAGGACAGATGCCAGCAGGATCTCCATCGCTGCAGTCCTAGGCCAATTTTATGAGGGCATCTTCCATCCGATTTGCTACGTGAGCCGTAAGATCACACCTACCGAGTCCAGATATTCGATAGCAGAACTGGAGGCCCTGAGCGTCATCTACTCAGTGAGAAAGCTCCACCGCTTTCTGGCGGGTGTGCACTTCATTATCCAGACCGACAATTCTCCCATTACGGTCATTCAGACTGGTGTGCACCGAAACGACAGGATATACAGGTGGTCTCTTATCCTTCAAAACTATACGTTCAGTATAGAGCATATTAAGGGGAAAGACAACACCCTAGCTGATACCCTTAGTAGACCATCTGGGGTAGAAATACCTGAAATCCAACAGTAAATGTAGAGTGATGGTTGGTACATGAATATCTGATAATATAAGATGTAAAATAGCTTACATACATATCCACATTGTTGGTGTAGTCATGTACCAAAACAATGAACTATCATGTGTCCGTGGACATCAGATTAAGAACTGTGCTGCTATACTTAGATACCACCGTGTGAACTAGGACAGCTCATTTCCAACTAAGCTCCATTCCGGTGTATCATATATATGAACCGCAGAAAACAGTGTCAGAACAGTGCTTAATTACAGACACGAAAAGACAGAGCTACAACACCAGCGAACTCTACACGTGCACTACCGAGAGAACATTAAGATGACTGTGTAATGTATTTCAGATACCCAGGCAAAGTGTGTGGTTATATTATGCCTATACAACCATTGCACATACATGAAGGCAACTACTAACCTGTGTAAACCAAATACTATGTATATAAACTTATTGTGATATGTAATATAATATTTTAAGATAGTGATAAATTAGATGTAGGTTAGGAACTATAACAGTTCTCATTTATTTTAATAATGTAGTTAGTACAGTAATTAACCCATTAAAATTAGATTAGAATATTAGTTTAGACATAAGAATAGTTTATTACAAGTTAAATTAAATTTATGATATGAATAGTACCATTTAGATTGTTATATTTCACTTAGTTTCATTGTAGTTAGTTTATTCCATCTTAATGAAACCATACCATCTTTCAAATATTACCATTTATTAGTATCATCATTTGACATCATAATAGATTAAAAAGAGTAGATAAGGTAACATACAGCATTTACACCAGTTAGATTAAGAACATCACTCATATAATTCCTTTGTGCATTTAAAAACATTATTTAGCATAGTATTTAGAAAAGTACATAAATTGTGGTCACATAATCCATTTAATTAAGGTACATAACTCACATCACAACAATTGCATTTAAATAGTTAGATTACATCACTTAGATTAGAAAAAAATAAGAAGTAATATAATCATATCATATAATTAACATAACAAATTTAATAAATTTAGGTAACACATTAAATACTTAGTTATAGAATTAGAATGGTATGTTAGAATGTAAAGTTTTCGTTAGTGAAATTGTGTTAGTGTGAATGTGTTGTCTGTAATATAGTTTAGAACTTAGATTACAGTATTTTGGGTTTCATAACAAGTGAATGTAGTCACGAATTAGTGTTATACACCTGTTTGTGGCCACATTGAACCAAATTATGACACTCAAAAAACTAACATACATACACATAGAATTTATAAATAGAGGATAGAAATTAGATTAGTAGATTTATTACATCCAAACACACAAACAAACAGAAAAACAAACATATAAATTGCATACACTATTTGTAAATCAAAGACAGATAACTATGGGGCCAGGGGACATAATGGACAACGAAGAACTAAATTAACAGTGAAATAAAGTCTTACGCGCGGAAGCGAAGGAGGTAAAGCCTGTCGCACACACTCTTGTAGAATGGTTGTTAAATATTATATGGGGGAAATGAAATAATTCATGTGTTGACCCTAAGAAAGTCAACTTTGTATGGGTAGTAAGTTAATTTACTATGTGAGGGCAGGTCTTATAAGACAACGGTCCGGTTCAGACATACCTCTGATAAATATAATATAGCATGTGAGAAGGGGCTCACGCCAACCAGTCAAGTTTGTGGCGATTGCCAGTAGCCAAGTAAGGCTTTGCTACATTGTGACAATAGTTATTAATAGTTCATTGGAATGCCCAAAGCCAGGTTATCTAGAGTCTTTGACAAAAATTAGAGACACTAATTTTTTGTTTAGGAACCTCTTGCGTCACAACCAATGAGTGAAAGTTGATGACGCAACACAAGAGGGGTGGGTGTGTGTCAAAGACTCGATAGTACCACACCTCGTGAAGCCATAGCACAGTTGAGTAGACACTCAACAGGCCACGTTTGCCAGCAGAGTGCGATGTGAGGTAACACGCACGAAGGTGAAGGTCACCCCGCGTGGTGTGTAACCACGGGAGAGAGGTTAGGTAGACGGGAGACTGGACTTGAGGCGTTCACGTCGTTTAGAATAGCGTTAGGAGTTTTGTGTTCACTAATAGATAGAACTAGCATGGGGTTAGCAGTTTGTGTTAGATAATTCTGTGGCTGTATATTGTGTATTGCATTAGCGACTGTTTACCGCTTGTAAGCGAGCCAACGGCAATAAAATGGACCATACATTTTGCCTCCCACACGACTTGCAAGTTGTCTTGTATGGGTGTGTGAGAAGTACCCGTTGAGGCCTGTCAGTTGAGTTGTTGACACAGCATATGGAAGTAGTCAATGCGGAGAAGCTAACCTTTCTAGCGGAACATAAGGTAGGAGATATGGATGCTCACCCAACCAGGAAGGAAGGGACATCTTTGCCACCCACCGCAGAATCAGAGGTAGTGGACCGGGAACTACAGGTTCTCATTCGACCCAGTCCTAAACGGAAAAGAGGGAAGAAAAAACGTGCCAAGGGCATTTCAAACAGTCACAAACGTGATAACTGTTTGCACCACGGCAATAGTCGTTTGACAGTGGAGGACCTTCAGGAAAACCACTTGACTGCTACGAGAAATGAATCTCGAGAGAAAGAGGAACTGAAGACAACCTTTAATGAGGTCGCAGGTGGAGACCTAGCCGATTCTCACATTCCCTTCTGGTCACAGAATCACGAAGTGGAATTACATCTGACTGAATTAGGGAGGAAGGAAGGAACAGAATCCCAGGTGAATTTCACTGCTGCAACGCGGGAAGAGTCACTAATTATCAGTTCAGATAATTTACCTAGTAACAGTTACCCAGAGGACAACTGTTTGCACTACGGTTTGCCAGCACAAGACTCCCAGGAATCTCATTTTACTTCAACGAGAGGTGAAACTCAAGAGGAAGATGACCTGAGGACATCTTTCAAGGAGGTCGGAGATCGAAAGGTAACCGACTTTATTATTCCCTTCAGCCCAGACGAGGAAGAAGTGGGATTAAATTTGACTGACAGTGGGATGAAGGATGACCCGGAACCCTTTGTGATCTTTGAGGCTGCAGCTCAGGAAAAGACACTAGATATCAGTTCAAATGATTTACGTAGTGTGATGGATTGTGTAGACACCAGCCCATCACAGGATTTACCTCAACTGGACTTAGCCCATGAAAGCACGACCAGAGAGGAACATCCAGACCAGGAAACATTTCCAGTTGGTATCTCAGAGTATACCAGTTCGGAGACTCATGAAACACAGGGAATTGTCATGAGCCAGAATATGGACTCTGATATTGTGCAGACAACATTGTCTGTAGTTGCTAAAGAAGAAAATTCTTTGCACAAGATGGAGGAAGAAACGCCTATCATCTCATTAGCTGAAGTTATCAGGGAATTCCAGCAACAGGAACCTGAAGTAACAGAAGTCAAGAGTGGTTTGGAATCAACACTCTTAGGACTCAATCTACCCTTCAGTCAGGTCGATTTGATAGAAGTAGATCAGCTATTTGTGGATACTTCATTCAAAAGTAACTCTACTTTATCGCCCTGGAGTAACTATGTTATTTCTCAAGGCTGGACAACTTGGCACACTAAATTTCCAATTTCTAGCACGGTTTTCACACGAAACTCTAATGCAGAGAAACTCAGCCCGTTAACTGATTATCAGGGGAAGAAACCGCGACACCGAGGAGGGAAGATTGTTACGCCCAACTTTGAAGGAGGAAAGCGCCAGTTGAATTTATATCATGGGACCATGATGTGTAACATTATTCCTTTCAAAAGGAAGTTATTGATGGATCAGTTGAGGATCTATAATGGATGGAGGAAAATCACGGAGACAAGCTTTGCTGTGGCCAGCTTATGCAAGACCTCACTACGGGGACATCCTCGGCGGAAAGGATTAAATCACGTGAGGGAGTGGACTAAGACCGTTGGCCAGAGGCGCCGAAGAATCCCGTTGATTGTGATCTTTCCCAGAAGGGTAAAATTACAACCTCCTGACAATTACCGGATTTTACCAAGCTATTGCATGGAATCCCGGCCGAAAACCAGGTACAAGGATCTATCCAGAGTATCTTTGGGTTATGGAAATGGGACGTCTTTATGCAGTACAACCCACTGCCACAAGGAATATTGGAAACCTTTAGGCAGATACAGAACGGAGGGTGCTTAGGCATTATTCTGGGATGTACGGCGTGCTTTGACAAAAGATTTCTGACAGAAACTTTTTTTAAGGGGAAAGCTCTGTCGTGAAACGCCGCCTTAACATCCCAGAATATTTTTCTCGGTCTCCAAATTTGAGAGGCCAAATTGAGAAAGAATGAATTAATCACACTACTCCAAAATTATCTAGTCGTGAGGTAAGATTATTCACAAAAAGCCTCTAGCCATGACGTAAGCTTGCAGATGGCAAGTAAAATGGCAACTAGATAATTAGTATACACCTTGGGAAACTGCTGACCCAGACATGCTGAATCAACAATGAACTGGGCCATGGACTGTGTAATTAAAACCGACCAGGCATGACACCTGATAAGCAGGGGTAGAAAATCGCCCAGGTGTGAACAACATTGACCCAGGGAAAGATAATAGCCCCAGGGCTGTAAATTAAGCCCCGCCCACTCTGACTGGCAGACTCAGGGAGGTGTGAACCAGGTCTGATAAGACAATTAACACTGAGCCTGTGGACTTGGGACCAGACAGAGAGGAGCAAGGTGTGATGGCCAGTTGCAATGATAAGGGCAATTACTGTCAGGAGGAGATAAGAAGAATTTATGACGGGAATGCCAAGGAGATAATACGGTCTGCTTGACTCAGCTTAAATAAGGGTCCCTAGCCTGTTTTATGTTAGATTAAGTTTGACTTCAGAACAGGTAGGCAGCCAGCTCAATGTTTGTAGTCATATGCATGATTTTTATGTTGGCTTCTATAAAGGATTTCTTAGTAACTATGCAACAGTCTTTTAGACATATGAACTTTCAGTCTATATCTGATCTAGGTTATTGCAAGAACTATCATTGTCATAGGTTACTTGAGTGTTCTTTCTGAGTTCTGTGTTCAATATCATTGTGCTGTAAGTTCTACTCTTCTGAGAAGTAGAAACTTATGGAAGGCAGGTCTTGTCTAGATATACTTGAGGTGTCGTAGCAGATGCTTGCCATCTCTTTCTAAACTAGACTAGTCTCGTTTTTGGTGTGTGCATTTGTTGTACAGAATATAGTCAACTGACTATTTATTTAATTCTTACAACAGCAGTAACTAAGTGTGATTAAACCGGGCAGCTCAGCAAATATGGCTGGTCTGTGTGTTAACTTCAATTAGACTTGTTGTATATCTCATTTTGTAGCTATACAATATTAGTACTCATTAATAATGCCTGATGCTATTATGTTGAGTATCATTAGATGTCCATCTTGAAGTAATATAATGTTTACGGATATGTTGGATGTATGTATGTGTAATTTCATAAACTAACTAGTGCATTATGCTATGATGTTAAAGTATCATAATATGTCTAGTTTAATTAATGTTTTATGGGTATTTCATGTTTGGTATATTGATTTGTCATATGCAAGCCTATCAATATGAAGTGTTATATTATGGTGTGCGCATTGGCACACTAACCATCGATTGTCTGTGCATTGGCACATTGGCCAATGATTGTGTTGGAAGCAGAGGTGTAAGGGTACAGACCTTACCCACAATTGGTATATGGTGCTAAACTTTCTCAGTGTATTGTGGGCGTGCGTCCACGGTAATGCATGGAAACCTGGCACAGCTACTAGTCACAGCTTGTAAGCCCGGATGACCTGGCATTGTTATAATACACTTACCGACCCTGAGAGCTGCTAAACTAACATTGGACGGAGCGGCTGTACGACACAGAATTTCAGTATTAGCGACATGGACATGGGGCGGCAGAAATGTAATCATTACAGGCGTGTGAGACAATTGAAAAGCCCGTCCCAGACTAAAGACAGTAGGGAGAAGGAGGATGGTGAACACAGTAGAGCTGGAAGATAAACTTGGCCAGACTGGTCATTGTATATGTTTGTGTTATGATATGTTTTAATTAGGATTGCGCTGATGTAGAACTGATATAACACATTCTTGACTTTCTTTCAAGCTCTCACAAGGAGCACCTATGTTACAGATCTCAAGACTCGAGACTACTAACTAGGTAGTGCTAGGACTGACAGACCTCAGAATACCGGCAAGCTGTTTATTTTTTGAGTCTACTGGAGAGTGGGGATCTGGACCACAGATCCAGATAGATCAAGTAACAAGTAAAGTTACGTAATGTTTGTCATCAATATCAATATGTATATGATTTCATCATCCTCATCTTGAACCATCAGATGTCTATGATTATGATTAGTAAATAAATGTTGTAGTATTGTAACTCATAGTTCTGTCGTTATATTTTAATTCCAATTGTGCATACGTGTTGTGTGTGTACATTGGTGGGGGTTCACTTACACACCAAGGAAGGGAGCAGTCAGGGAGAAAAACCTGTACTGAGATAGTCGTCTATATTCATATATTTAGACTTAAACATCTATCTTAGCTAAACTTCTCTTTCCCATTCCTTGGCGAATATTCAGCACAGTTCATTTCATTTTGTAACGAGCCACTTGGAGCTGTACGTTGGATATTCAGGGCTTAATCTATAGTTCAGCCATATAGTTTTTGTCCCTAGTCAGTTTCTGACTATTTGGGGTTGCTCGCCAGTGAAAAATACTTTCATCTAGCCGGTGGGGCACCCCGACCTCTGACAGTCTCTAATACAGCAGGGACCTCAGATCTCCATGTGAATGTCTCTAATACAGCAGGGACCTCAGATCTCCATGTGAATGTCTCTAATTCAGCAGGGACCTCAGATCTTCACGTGAATGTCTCTAATACAGCAGGGACCTCAGATCTCCATGTGAATGTCTCTAATACAGCAGGGACCTCAGATCTCCACGTGAATGTCTCTAATACATGCAGCAGCCAGCAGGGACCTCAGATCTCCACGTGAATGTCTCTAATACAACAGGGACCTCAGATCTCCACGTGAATGTCTCTAATACAGCAGGGACCTCAGATCTCCACGTGAATGTCTCTAATACAGCAAGGACCTCAGATCTCCACGTGAATGTCTCTAATACAGCAGCCAGCAGGGACCTCCGATCTCCATGTGAATGTCTCTAATACAGCAGGGACCTCAAATCTCCACGTGAATGTCTCTAATAAACAAAGCAGCTAACAGGGACCGCAGATCTTCATGTGAATGTCTCTAATACAGCAGCCAGCAGGGACCACAGATCTTCACGTGAATGTCTCTAATACACACAGCAGACAGCAGGGACCTCAGTTCTTCGCGTGAATGTCTCTAATACACACAGCAGCCTGCATGGACTACAGATCTTCACGTGAATGTCTCTAATACACACAGCAGCCAGCAGGGACCACAGATCTTCACGTCAATGTCTCTAACACACTCAACAGCCAGCAGGGACCTCACATCTCCATGTGAATGTCTCTAAGACACACAGCAGCCAGCAGGGACGTCAGATCTCCACGTGAATGTCTCTAATACAGCAGCCAGCAGGGACCACAGATCTTCACGTGAATGTCTCTAAGACACACAGCAGCCAGCAGGGACGTCAGATCTCCACGTGAATGTCTCTAAGGCACACAGCAGCCAGCAGGGACCTCAAATCTTCACGTGAATGTCTCTAATACAGCAGCCAGCAGGGACCACAGATCTCGACGTGAATGTCTCTAATACAGCAGCCAGCAGAGACCACAGATCTCCACGTGAATATCTCTAATACAGCAGCCAGCATGGACCACAGATCTCCACGTGAATGTCTCTAATACAGCAGGGACCTCATATCTCCACGTGAATGTCTCTAATACAGCAGCCATCAGGGACCTCATATCTTCACGTGAATGTCTCTAAGACACACAGCAGCCAGCAAGGTCCTCAGATCCTCACGTGAATGTCTCTAATACAGCAGCCAGCAGGGACCACAGATCTCCACGTGAATGTCTCTAAGACACACAGCAGCCAGCAGGGACCTTACACAGAGATCCAAACTTGCTGCCTTGTAAGTACGAGGGGGGTTCAAATGAAAACCTTAAAAGTGTGATAGAAATTACAGTAACCATGCCATTGTCTTGTAACCTGTCAATTTTGTTGTTAAGGATTCAAGAATGTGAAGCACGTGACATCACCGTGCAGACGAACACGGTGACGTTATAAGGACAGTTTAAAATGACCACCCCACTTTTGACATGCACCGAAGTGGATCAGCGGTCTGTTATCCGTTTTTTGATCATTGAAGGGGTGAAACCTGTAGATATTCATCGGCGAATGAAAGTCCAGTATGACGATGCATGCCGGTCAGTCCAGGCAGTGTACGAGTGAAGTAGGACGTTTCAAAACGGTGTGAATTCAGTTACAGACTGCTCACGACGGGGTCAGATACACCGAGTTGAGACCCCAGAGTAGTTACACATGCGATCAAAAGCATTTCTTTCCCAGGAATCCAAGCTCTTTATCGCCGCTGAAGGACTTGCATTGAATAAAATGATTCATTTGTTCTCTACATTTTCGAAATATATTCTCTCTCTCTCTCTCTCTCTCTCTCTCTCTCTCTCTCTCTCTCTCTCTCTCTCTCTCACACACACACACACACACACACACACACACACACAATACACACACACATACACACATTGTAGGTTTTCATTTGAAGCCCTCTCGTAGATGACAGCAGACAAAGACTAGGACGACCCCACCCACAGGACGACCCCACCCACAGGACGACCCCACCCACAGGACGACCCCAACCAACGGGACGAGTGTGTGCACATCAGGTGATCTAGATAACAAGTCTGACGGACCCGGATGTATGATGACGACAGAGCTCCGTGAAACCACCCAAGCATCATCATTATGTAACATGTCGTCTACAGAACGTCACTCCCATCACGGGCCGCCGGAAAGACTCTAGGTCCATTGCCAATTACCTTGCTTCGGGAACTTTCATGCACAAGGTTGGTTGCCGTGATGAGTGTCTGAGGTGAATGATGTGGTAGTTTACCCGTGGCTTCAATAGCTGTATACTGTATCTTCAGCCTGTAGCAGCCTGTTAAATTGTCTGGGTGGGTAATCAAGTACCCTAGTCTGTGGTTTCTCTTGCTGACAGCACTTATCCCGATGGATGTTCGGACCTCAGCGATGTGTTTGCCACACGGCGGTGTCTTTCTCATCATCAACCGTGCGGAGGTCAGCTGGGATTTTCTATTCCACTAGTTTTAAGATCATGGTGAAATTTATTGAATTCTATGAAACTTTCAGAGGACAACCAGTTAACACGACATACAAAACGTAAATAAATACAATAATAACACATTTAATAAGTGACGACGCCGGCACACAAACTGTGGTTCAAAGATGGAGAATGTAAGAAAGAAACACAAATGAAGCTGTAATCTAGCACGAAAGCTATAGATAAAGAAACCAAATATACAGGATTGAAACGGAACATAAGACACCTCAGTAATACTAATAAACAACACAGACCAAGCAGTATGAAATAGGGTGGCATGCTCTGTTTCTTCCCCCCCCCCCACCCCCACCCCTTTCCTCAACTGATTCGGGTGGGATCAGCCATTGATGCTGCGTGAAATAAACTAGGAACGTTATATCTTTTTTGATGTGTAGTTTGACCAAGAGAAATGATCCTGGGTGGATTGAGACGGTGGCAGGGAGGAATGTCATTAGCAGAGTTGATACAGAACACCAAAGACCGAGATCTGTGCAGAGACATGAACGCCTACGCCAGCTGGCAGGGCTCGTGATGACGGTGTAGTGTGTCCTCTTATACCTACTTAGTTTTCAGTCTTCTACACCAACAGTTCTCTTGTCTATGCCCTTTGCAGTCGCCCAGATTTCTCATTCTCCTAGCGAACATTTCTGTATACAGGACAATTTTGGGGACACGCTGTATCTGCAGGCTGTATGTAATAATCAATAGAACGAACTCCGGTCTAGAAAGATCTCAAAGATAGACTATACACCGTGCTATTGCTGAAAGCAGTTCTGCCTGTCGTTGACAAGTATTCCATATGTAAATCTGTACACTGGTCGCATTTAAGCAGACATTGATCTTTCTACCACAGACAGCAAAGGTTGGTTACGTGTGCATGTGTCATTTATGCCGTTCTTGTCTCTGTCCCCGCCGATCATGATACGCTGAATCACATTCACCTGATTAACTTTAGTAATTTGCTTCAAGTAAATAACGCGAATGATTTGTGAACTGTTTGCCTATTAGGATTTCACAGTCGCCTTCATTGTGTACGGTCAGATCAGCACAGGCCGATGCCGACTGCCGTCCATAGGTGCTCCAACTTACTATATCATAAATCGATATCCGACAGCGGCTCGCGGAGCTTGTGTGGTGTCCATAGATGCCGGTACCTACTCTGTCGTGGTTCCCGTGGTGAAGTAACCAAACCGCCTGCCTCACATTGCGAAGGGGTTGCGTTTCTTTTCTGACTCTTCATTCGGTTCACAAATGAAATGTGTCATTGACCCCTGGAGGTCGTCGCTGGAGCTGCCGAGTTCGTGCTCTGTGCGACGCTTTCGGCAGGACACTGCAGGAAGTAGGCAAAGCCATATGGGGCAGAACACGGTGCAGTGAAGTTGATGCTTTCGCTTTTAAACCCATTGACCTCAGAAAGTGAAATGTTTCGGTCAGATAACTAGGCTAGCAAAGAACAGTGTACTACAACAAGCATTAACGTACACACCAAATGGAACCAGAAGAAGAGGCCGACCACGTAAACGATGGACGGGGGAATAACAGAGTTCATGGAAATCTCGATATGTGAAGCCCATAAACGGGCACTCTCCACAGTTTATGCTTCACCTCGACACAGCAAGGTGCAAGTATAACAAAATGAGATGAGATGAGACGAGACAAGATGAGACCTGCCCGGTAATACATCACTATCGTACAGCGGCAAACTGTGCCAGCTCGGTGTCCATGGGTAGATCAGAACCTTCTTCTTTCATCCGTCATGCCCCTTTGGTACATAGGTCCGTAATATACTCACTCCAAGCCACTCCCTCCAGCCCCGCCTATGAGCAGAATGTCGTTCCACAACACGACCCACAGAAAATACTCACGATCTGTCCCCGCCTCGTCAATGTTCAAATGCTCAAGGTGTTTTTATGCTCTGTATCCACCTTCTTGTTCCTCGACCCCTCCCTCCTCCTCCAGGAACCACGCCTTCCATTCCTGGTTTTTTTTTTCTTTTCCTAAGCCACTTAGTAAGTAAGTGGCACCTTGCCGTCTTTAGAGACAACAGTTTGTGGACTGGAACTGGAGCTAGAATTCCATCGCACAATGCCTGGGCATGATATTAGGGAACATGTGTTGCCCATGCTGCATGATCCCTCTCTCGGTCTTGCCTTGTTTTCTCCAGAGGAAAGGATAATCATTACGTCTGGAACAAGGTAGCCTGCAGATGCTGCACCATGACTTTCTAATATGATCAAGGTATTTTACTTTCCGAGACACGCCGCTCTGAGTGAACACCATGATGTTTATGAGCCAGGTTTCTTCCGCGTTCAGGTCTTGTAGAAGTATCTTTTCCTCTTCTCATTCCACGGTGTTCTAAGAATTGTTCTAACCAATTATTCAACACAAGCAAGGTAAGCGTTTCTAGAACACAATCACAAGTGTCAACATATACGATGCGATTAAAGCCATCGTCAGCACACAAACAATAAACATACACGGATACAAACAACTACATGGCAAATATATAAAACAGTTACCCATCTGTGTCCTTGTTGTGGCCTGGGCGTCTCAACGGCGCGTGGTGTGTCTCAACGACGCGTGATGTGTCTCAACGACGCGTGGTGTGTTTCAACGATGCGTGATGTGTCTCAGCGCCGCGTGGTGTGTCTCGGCGATGCGTGGTGTGGCTCAATGACGCGTGGTGTGTCTCAACCATGCCTGGTGTGTCTCAACGACGCATGGTGTGTCAATAACGCGTGGTGTGTCTGAAAGACGCGTTGTTTGTCTCAATGGCACGTGATGTGTCTCAACCACGCGTGGTGTGTCTCAACCACGCGTGATCTGGCTATGAATTGTTCTATTACAGTTAAGTTCACAGACCTCGCCTGTATTCTTTCGGGACTTTGAAAATGTCCATGTTTCACACATGCATGTTGTGACAGGGAAAGTGGACCTTCTCAAAATGTAATACTTGAATGTGTTTGCCCTTACTGTGCCATTTTTGTACTGCTTCTCTTTTGTCAGTCTCCCTCCGATTTCCATTGAACAGTTCGTATTATTAATTAATTGTTAATTATTAATTAAGGAACCGAAATATTCAGAGCCTATCTAGTTTCCTTAAATTAGCACCCGAGATTTGCCAGGGAATGTAAATCACGGACCACTTCACCCGTAGTACGGATATTGAATAACCGACAATATGATGTCATTATATGTTCAATGACTTGTTGAACTTGGTAACAACTGGCAAGATCGAAGGGAAGAGACCAAGGGGACGACCGAGAAGTAAATACATGGATGGCTTGACCACGTGGCATGGTCGAGACAGGAACACGGAGCTGATCCACGACTCTGGTGATCGAGTGAGATGGCAAAACATGACCGCCCAGGCGTATTGGCATGGCACATGATGGATGGATGCATATGTCCATTATGCCAGACTGGTTGGTAAATGTTCTTATTATATTTCGCATTGTTGAAGATCGCGTGTACAGTGTACAGTGTATCGCGTGTACAGTGCTATATAAATGGATAGCATTAAATTATGTTCAATGTTATAGACCAGTGGTTCTCAACCAGTGGGGAATTCCCCCCTAGGGGGGAATTTTAGGGGTTCGAAGGGGGGAATTAAGATTATTTCAAGATCGCGTTAATACAAGAATTGATAATTTAATATTGTTTTTTCCCTCCGTACTTTGTTTTATGACATAAGTAGACCGGCAAATCACGTTTTATGTAGACATCTAGACTTGTTATTATATGTGTTATTAAATTTAGCGTCCATTTTTACGTATACTGTGTAAAGGGGGGGGGGGGATTTATAGAGAGAAAATACGAATGGGGGGAATGACGTTCTGAACATATGGTGAAGGGGGGAATGGGCCAAGAAAGGTTGAGAACCACTGTTATAGACTTTCGGGGTTACCGTGTGGAGAAATATGGATTTGAGGTGACTTTTTAAATGGTTCTCATTGGCCAATCAGGTATTTGATGATGTCGTTTAGAATGACGGATTAAAATGTCTTGTGTGTCGAGCTTTTGGCGTGTTTCTATTGTCTAATTTGTCCTATAGTATCTCATTCTTTCTTTTTATTCTCTTCCCTCTTCTGTGCACACCTATTAATGATACTGAATTTGAGAACTAATGGTAATGGCAGAGTGGATATAGTAGCAATAATAGTAGTTGTGGTAGTAGTAGTAGTAGTAGTAGTAGTAGTAGTAGTAGTAGTAGTAGTAGTAGTAGTAGTAGTAGTAGTAGTAGTAGTAGTAGTAGTAGTAGTAGTAGTAGTATAGTGGTTGTAGTAGTAGGTGTAATAGTAGTAGTAGTAGTAGTAGTAGTAGTAGTAGTAGTAGTAGTAGTAGTAGTAGTAGTAGTAGTAGTAGTAGTAGTAGTAATTGTAGTGGTAGTATCTCTATGATACAGATAGACGCACGCACATGCACACATACATATACACACAAATATACTCACAAGACGTTGCAGGTAACAAATATAATCACCTCTCTATTTTCAGGTGTTTAAAGGCAACGAACAGAAATTATCAACAACAACAACAGCGCTATGAAACGTAAAGCATCTCAACCTGCCAGAGATGATCGTCCCGCGAAAATGGCCAAGGAATCCACGACTCAGTCAATTGAAGGCACCCTTACTTCCATTTTACGCGTTGACTCGACGAAGAGGCCAAATCTGAAACCTGTCAAGCTGCCCTCCACGCACAAGAAACTAGTTGCTACCCGCCGCCAGTCTACGGTTAAAAAACTGCCTACAGAAGCAGTAGGTTCTGAGCTGTCATTTCCCGCCCTTCAGAGGTCTGAGACCGTGAAAGTGCAGGAATCTCCTCTACCTCGCCTGAGATCCAGAAGCAGGCAAAAATCCGCAACTTTTACCAAAAAAGATACCGTGAAATTAGCTTCATCAAGTTCCACAACGTGAATTTCCCTTTCGAGAAATCAAAGCGATTTATGTTCGTAAAGTTTCAATGTTATATAATAAATTATTATCTACGTCAGGGGTGGGCAAACTTTGTGTGCGTAGGGCCACATTGACAAATGTAAAGCTATTGGGGGGGGGGGGGGGCGGGGGGGGGGCGCATATATATATTATGTCACTTTGTTTACAGCAATAAGTAAGTATGAATTATTTATAGGTTACAGTGTAAATAATTAATTATTGCAATAATAAAAAAATAGAAAATTAGAAAGAAATTTTATCAAAAATGTTAAAACAATCATAACCGTACATGAAATTATGTAAAATTCAACAAAATAACTTAAAAACGAAGTAAACATTTTTATTTCTAAATACCATCGAGGGCCGCATAATATCAGTTGCCGGGCCGCATGCAGCCAGCGTGCCGTAGTTTGCCCACACCTGATCTACGTGATCGTTTGTTTCCACGATCAAACAACGTAGTGCGCAATTCTTCTTTTGGCTCTCTCTCTCTCTCTCTCTCTCTCTCTCTCTCTCTCTCTCTCTCTCTCTCTCTCTCTCTCTCTCTCAAGATTGTGTGAGAAGCATTTGGTTTAACTTCGCTGCTTTATCTGGTATGGTCACGTGAGACAAATTTGTTATATCCATAGGGATCATGATCTAGAATATAAGGGATCAAACGCACTGGGCTAACAATTTATGGCTTTGGAAAGATTGTATAGACTGATGTGACAATGTAAACATTGTTTAACTTTTAAGTTCCAGAAGATTCCCCGTGTACTTTGAAAAATTACGAGTTCATGACTTTCAATGAGGCAATATACACAGTAAAAGTATAAGTGGGGTAGCCAGATATGTTTAATATCCACTGGCCAAACGTAAAAAGTAAGAGAACACATTATTACATGATGAATGGGATTAAAGAGATGAGTTCATCAACATGTGTTGTTCGGATGTGAAATAGTTACTTGCTGAGTGAAAACTGATTTACAATATGGTGGGAGTTTGAACGCGCTATATTACATAATTCTGTACACGTTTTTGTTTTTAAATTCTGCAAGTGTTCAAAATCAAATGATCTTTATTTAATAAAAGTGATTGTTTAATAAATGCACGTGGTTCTTTAGTAGATAGTTTCAAATTTGTGGATCAAAATAAACTGTATTATTGCACAATTGTAGTATGTTGCCATAATCCTAGCGATTATTATTGCTGTTACTGTTACTAAATGAATATTCTTTAAACTAAGAATCGCGTCTAAGTCGCTAAGTCGCGTCTAGCGGCGGGTTCTGCTCTCCAACCATCAATATTTGGCAGTCCCTGGAACTGTCCCCACCGATATCGTTGTCAATGACTCCATGATTTATCTTATCCGATCAGGTATTTTTAGCTGTATATATATTTAGATATATATTTTTATATGGATGTGAAGCGTGGACAATGAGCAGTCAGGCTGAAAAACATCCGATGGCTGTAGAGATGTGGTTTCTGAGAAAAATGCAAAGAATACCATGGACAGCCAGAAAGACCAATGAACAAGTCCTTCAAGAAACAAATGAAGATCGTAAATTGATTAGAGAAATTAGACGTAGACACTCCCCCGATGTGTCTCCACCTTGACGTGGTGGGGGAGCTTGCGTGTCCCATCGACCCCATTTGCTTGCCGATGGATGAAAAACTACATATCGGACAGCTTATGGGATAGGGACCAGACCAAGAGAGACACAACCTGCTGCTCTGCAGGTATAGACTGAGGATAACAGTCAAAAGTTTAAAAGGTGCACGAAGGCAGTCGTTTTTGGTCCGGACAAAACTCTTAAGGCTCCCTGTCGAGGGCTGTGGCTGAACGCCTCTAAGCCACAAACCCTCGGATCTGAGAGCCAGGCCGAAACCAGTCTACCGGAAACTCTTAAGGTTCACTGCCGAGGGCTGTGGCTGAACGCCTCTAAGCCACAAACCCTCGGATCTGAGAGCCAGGCCGATACCCGTCTACCGGAAAATAGAAACATGATACCTAGCAAGCTACATGCTCAGGTTTGATACATGTTCGAAGGCCCTCAGCTGGGGGATATGAGAGATTCCTGGATGAAGGGGCCTGGCCGTTTCCCGTTCACTGCTGCACGAAGGTAAGGTGCTTAGCCGGCAGCACATGTAGCCCACCTCGTGAGCGAGTACAGAAAAGTGCCCCAGTCGAAGGGTTACGGAAACTGTCTGTATCTAACTCATAGAGAGTGTAGACAAAAGTGGAAGAATGTCTCATCAACGCGAAATGGAACGCACGGCGAGCGAACCTATTGCGTGGTCTGAAGTCACAAGCAAAAGCTTACCCAGTGGATGTCACTCGCAGTTTGACCGCTCCTGGTGTGTGATTGAGAGATCAGTGGCAAGTGGGATGCCCAATACATGGAAGTGAGGAACTAAAGCAGCCATGAGCAGGACGTGGAAACTCCTTGGGTGAGCCCAGTCTCAGAGCAATATGTGCCGGCTCTGCAATTATGGAAGCCTCCTTGGATAGCGAGATAATGCCCATGGTCTGCCCCTGCCTTCCCTTGAGGGCAGACCACGATATCGTTGATCGTTCTATCTTGACCAGCTGAGATGTGGGTGACATTACAACAGTCTAACGTGTCTCGAAACCAGAGGAAGGCTAACCTCACTAAAAAATGCCCGCCGGAAGTCGGAAGTGTCAACCTACGGGTGGCAAACTAAAAATTGACACTACGCATTTACGTCCGAGTGAAATGTCTCGTCCGAATGTCTCCCGTGCTAGGAACAGCTCTGACTACCTAGTTTCCGAATGCCGCTCTTGTTCGGAACAGCTCTGACTAGGTAGTTTTCCGAATGTCTGTCGTGCCTGGAACAGCTCTGACGGGCGCAACGACAAGCACATGTGCGAAAACTCGCTGAGTGAATACCTTCTGCAGACCTGTCTGGTTTGTGCGGGAACGGCACGGTGAGGAATTAAAGCAGCCATGAGCATGACGTGACCATTCCCTCGGTGAGCCCAGTATCAGGGCGCTATGTGTCGGCCCTGCAACTATGGAAGCAACCTAGGATGGCGGAAAATGCTATGGACTGTGCCTTCCTTCTCTTGAGGGATGACCGAAGTCCTCGACTGTTCGAACTTGACCGGCTGGGATGTGGACGGTACCACAAAAGTGAGAGTCTCCCAGGATTGCTAACCTGGTCAAAAATGCACGCGAAAGCCGGATGTGTGACCTAAGGGTTTTCAACCCAAGGGTGCCTAACGCACACCGCAATCACATCTGAAAAAACACTCCGGATGAACGAAAAGAAGAAGAAGAAGAAGACGTAGACAGTCAAAAAATTTTGGGCATGTTATGAGAAGAAATGGATTAGAGAATTTGGTGACAACTGGTAAGATCGAGGGGAACAGACCAAGGGGAAGACCTAGAAGCAAGTACCTGGATGGCTTGGCCTTGTGGCATGGTCGAGACAGAAACACGGAGCTGATCCACGACTCTGGTGATCGAGTGAGATGGCAGAACATGACCGCCCACGCTTACCGGCATGGCACATGATGGATGGATGGATATTTAGCTCCTGCGAAAAGAAGAGACATACTAAACACAGACACAATGTACGTACCTTATAAAGAACTCCATCATACACAGGTAGAAACAAAGTGTGGCATCCAACATCAGAAACAATCAATAAGTATATAATATTGAAATAATACAATAAAAAATAAATAGTAAGTTTTATAGGACACAAAGGACGACCGACGTTTCGATTCTAAGAATCTTTGTCAAGGACAGGACAAGACAAATAGATAAAATATGGAAAAAATACACAAAATAAAATAAACACAACTACTTAGTTCCTATGAGGGAACAGAAATGGTTTAATTTGTTCCCCCTTTAAAAAAAAATATGTTTGTATCCTTGTTCCTCTTCTCATCTTCTTCCTTCTTTCTCTTCATCTTCCTACCTTTTTTCTTGTTCTTCCTCCTCGTGTGTCTATGTGGTCAAGTGTGTTGAACAGTCTGTCTACTCCCAGGCTGTTAGTTCTGTGGCATATTGCGTGGTTCATTAACCTCGTGTACTGTTCAGCTTTGTTGCTCTGTCCGCTATTGATTCCAGTTCTGTTGTATTCTCCTTGTGACTAATGTTGGTCGACCTCAGCCTCCTTCCTAGATGACTGTGCGAATGTGTGTGTTGTATATATTTTAGCTTGAAGGATATATCTCATCGCAGGTACATTGGCGCTTGTCGATCATAGGTGGCTATTGGAGCACTTGCCTTCATCCACTGGCTGATTATGAAAGATTCCATGAGGACGGGGCTGGTTGCCCGTAGACATCTCTCCCAGGTCCGCGTGGAGAGCGGGCTCCTGGAGCTGATCTCATACTGGGACACTTCTCTCCCAGGTCCGCGCTATAACTTGTTAGCCTGGTGGGGGATGCCAATCAATCAGTGGACAACAGGTGTCCGCCTGGGAGAGATGGATCATCTCCTTCATGAAGCTGTAGTTCATGGCCGGGGGCCGGGGGCCGGGGGCTTGGGGGCCGGGGGCCGGGGGTTTAGTGGGCGGGGGGCTTAGGGGGTGGGGGTGTTAGGGGGTGGGGGGTGCTTAGGGGCGGGGGGCTTAGTGGGCGGGGGATTTAGGGGGCTTAGTACTAGTAGTAGTAGTAGTAGTAGTAGTAGTAGTAGAGTCTTAACAACATGGATTATCTTCTTCATGATCGCGGTATCCTTCTCTCGTTTTATTGACATCAATCAGTTCAGCAATCTTCTTGAATGCACCAGAGTTCGCTATGTGTCTTGTCTGTCTTTGTGTGAGACTGAACACTTGTGGGTTTGTCCGGAGGACTCTCTCTCTCTCCCATAGAAACTGAGAGCCTTACAAGAAACTTGTACAGGGCTGAAAGACAGCATCAAAACGTCTACAGCACATGGTCTTGGAGAGACTGATCACGTGAGGGATTGTCCGGAGGGCTATGGTTCTTAGACACCCAGGGACTCGCTGAACAGAACCCCCAAAGATGTCAAGGGGGTGACAATTACAACACAAGAAGGCCTGCAACACGTGGGTTCTGGCGGGTTTCACATGGAGACTGAGCACCTGTAGACAGGGAGGAGGAGGAGCAGACGAAGCAGCAGGAGGCGAAGGAGCAGAGGAAGGTGAAGAGATCAGGCACCTTTGAACTGATCAACTGAATATTTTTTCACTTTTTTTTTTTCCTAAAGGCCCTTTTTAGGGCCACCTCAATATTCAACCTTTGTTGGTTTTTATACAAGTTCAAGTTTTATTATTTGTCTGTAAAATGTAAACAATTGTATGTCAAACTGTAAAGTCAAATTGTCCATATTTCATTTCCAAACATAAATAGTCCATAGCCATACAAATTACCTTACATTTAACATATTAAACAGAATCAGTTCTTAGTTAATATCTAACTAAATAAAGATCGTTAAAATTATCTTAACTAAAAAGCAAATGAAAACATAAAGAAATGATCTGTCTGTAAGCTACTTTCGGGTTTCCTTTACCCCAACCCCGCCCACTCCAAATACATTCATTGTGTCTGTGATGAGTTGTTCTCTC
>OY992887.1:109965432-109997932 GCA_963921405.1 Cepaea hortensis
TGTTCTTCATGCACTCATGGAAAGTCTGCTAGTCATGCCTCCATGTGCTGTCTCATGTCTGGTTCTTGATGCTCCTCAAGGAGTTCCGCCAGCCATCTCCTGGCATTGTTTACTATCATTATCGTGATCATTCACCACGGACTTCTGCACATGGTGTATCCAGCTTCTGCTTCATGTTGGGGTCTTGGTCTTCTTGGTGGACTCGCCGCGGAGTTCTGCCATCCGCCTATCCATGTACTGCTTCATATAAGCGTACTTGTGCTTCAAGTCTTTGACTGTCTCCTTTTCCTCACGGTCCAGGACTCGCAGGAAGTTGTTCAGCTCTGGCAAACTAAAGGCATCCCACTGGTGACCAAAACAAAACATATGGTCAATTAAAAGATAATGATTATAGATACTATCTGGATGACCAAAACAAAACATGTGATCAATTAAAAGATAATGATTATACATGCTATCTGGATGACTTCTTCTTCTTCCTTATATCCCCAAATGGAATACATCATAAACGTGGTAAACAAACACACACGTGTCAAGTCCACAATAAGGAAACAGATGATTAACTTTTAGATATATATATGTTTTCATGTAGAGTATTTCATCTAGTTGTTTCGGTCTGTGTTTGTTGTATGTGTGCTGATGAAGGCTTTGGCCATTTTGTGACTTGTGATTTTTTTCCACAAAGCTTATGGATTCTACTTCTCATTTTTTTGGTGATTCATCCAATGAAACACAGGCTCTCTCAGGAACCACATCTCCATTTGTTGGCAATTCATCCAATGGAACAGAGGCTCTCTCAGGAACACATCTCCATTGTTTGGTGATTCATCCAATGGAACACAGGCTCACTCAGGAACACATCTCCACAGCTTGCAAGCTCTTCCTAATTTGTTTATTCATGCTCTATAATTCACAGAAGAATAAGATCTATATCAAATTTCAGGACTCTTTTTCTGGCATTCAGTAATAGTGACTTTTTAATATAAGATCCTTCTCATTTTCTGAAATGCAGCTTATATTTGACCTATTCTTGGTTTCAACGTGGAAGCATCTCCCCTTCAATTGTTACATTTTGGTGATAGAGAAATAAATAAAATATTGAAATTAAAAACAAACAAAACACCTCCAAACATCACAAAGAATACAAAAATAATGATTAAGAATATAACAGAAAACTGTATCAAAGAATATAATAGAAAACTGTATCAAAGAATATAACAGAAAACTGTATCAAAGAATATAACAGAAAACTGTATCAAACAATATAATAGAAAACCGTATCAAAGAATATAACAATCAGGGTGGCAAAGAAGAATACAACACAGAAGTATAAAAACATGATTAAGAAGAATAAAGGAAAGAAACATATGATATAAAATATGTTACATAAATGCCACAGAAGAGACTTCAAAATCAACTGCACAGAAAGGAGAACAAACAGATTTATCCAACAAGAACTCAGAATTGAAGAAGATTGGCTACAAATGTAAACAAACATGAGGAAAATAAAATATACTGAACAAATTAAACAACAGGAAAGTCTAGAAAAAGATCATTATGGAGGGAAGTGTGCCAAGGAGGCAGAAAAGAGCAAGACCTAATACAAATGGATTAAAGATGTGACAAATGATTTAGATAACATCACAACAGAAATGATTAAAGCTTTAGAAGAATTTGGACTAGATCAAGTCACCAGACTGATGAACACATTATATGATACTGGAGATATACCTCCTGAATTATGTAACTCTGTATTTATTGCAATCCCAAAGAAATCAGGAACCTTGGAATGTGATCAACATAGAACAATTAGTATAATGAGTCACATCACAAAGATTTTGCTAAGAATTATCATGCAAAGAATGAGGAAGAAGATACAACCTGAAATAGGGGAAGAACAATGCGGGTTTGTAGAAGGAAAGGGTACAGTAAATGCTGTGTATATGCTGCGAACAGTTATTGAACGTGCTATAGAAGTAAACAAGGATATACATCTTTGCTTTATTGACTATACAAAGGCTTTTGATAGCGTTAGACATGTCAGCATAGTGGATATGCTTGCAGATCTACAAATTGATGGGAAAGACATTAGACTTATAAAAAACATATATTGGAAACAACAAGCTGCAATAAGGATTGATAATGAAGTGGGACAGTATCAGCCAATTAAGAGAGGCGTTAGGCAGGGATGTGTGATGTCTCCAGATCTTTTTTCCCTGTACAGTGAAAATATTTTCAGAAATGTAGAGGATATAAATGGAATCAGCATTGGAGGACGAAACATCAATAACATTAGATATGCAGATGATACAGTATTAATTGCAGACAATGAGCAGGACCTGCAACAATTAGTAGATGCGGTTGTTGTACACAGTGAGCAACTGGGGTTAGAATTAAATTGTAAAAAGACTCAGGTTATGGTCGTCAGTAGGAAGGAAGAAGTGCCACAATGTAATATACAAGTAAATGGAAATATTCTTCAACAAGTGAATCGGTACAATTATCTTGGAACAGTTATAACATCTGATGGGAGATGCCTTGAAGAGATTAGAACAAGAATCGCCATGGCGAAAGTAGCCTTTAGCAAGATGAAAAACATTCTGACCAATAAGAAGATATCAATTGAAACGAGAAAAAGAGTGTTGAGGGCATACATAGGGCCTGTTCTTTTGTATGGATGAAAAACTTGGACAATGAGCAGTCAAGCTGAAAAGCATCTGATGGCGGCAGAAATGTGGTTTCTGAGGAAAATGCAAAGAATACCATGGACAGACAGAAAAACCAATGACCAAGTACTACAGGAGACAAATGAACATCGTAAACTGATTAGAGAAATTAGACGTAGACAGTCAAAATTTTTTGGACATGTTATGAGAAGAAATGGATTGGAGAACTTAGTGGCAACTGGCAAGATCGAGGGGAACAGACCAAGAGGAAGACCTGGAGGAAAATACCTGGATGGCTTGGCCACATGGCATGGACGAGACAGGAACACTGAGCTGATCCACGACACTGGTGATCGAGTGAAATGGCGAGTCATGACCGCCCACGCTTTCCGGCATGGCACATGATTGATTGATTGATTGAAATGATTTAGACACAGAAGCAACAGAGACAGGATCACACATGACAGCAACAGAGACAGGATTACACATGACAGCAACAGAGACAGGATTACACATGACAGCAACAGAGACAGGATTACATACAACAGCAACAGAGACAGGATTACACATGACTGCAACAGAGACAGGATTACACATGACAGCAACAGAGACAGGATTACATACAACAGCAACAGAGACAGGATTACACATGACTGCAACAGAGACAGGATTACATATGACAGCAACAGACACAGGATTGCACATGACAGCAACAGAGACAGGATTACATACAACAGCAACAGAGACAGGATTACACATGACAGCAACAGAGACAGGATTACACATGACAGCAACAGAGACAGGATTACATACAACAGCAACAGAGACAGGATTACACATGACTGCAACAGAGACAGGATTACATATGACAGCAACAGACACAGGATTGCACATGACAGCAACAGAGAGAGGACATCTGGCTGGTGACAGAGAGAGGTTTTGAAACACTGTCATGACAGAAAGGTTCTGCACAGAACAGATATGACAGTGACAACAACACACAAGTAAACGGGTAAGAAAATCAAGCAAACAATGAAACAAACCGAACTGTGATTTCCCCTACTGTATGATGATGTGCATCTACAACACAATAACAAGAATTATACATGTGTTAGAAGCCATCAACATTATGCACATGTGACGCCCCAGGTTAGTGCGCTTGCCTGCCAGAACAGAGGTTTGGGTTCAACACCCGGCTGTGACAGGGTGATTATTTCTGACAAGTATGGCCCTGGGATCCACCCAGCTGTACAACATGGGGGTAGGAGACGCAGTGAGGGCAGGAACTGGCAGTCCGTCCTCATTATGCAATACCCTAGAATATGTGAAGATCTAACACTCTCACCCCAATGGCAGTATCTGTCGTAGGAGTACTTTGACCTTGATCACACAAAAGCAACATAAAGGCCACCAAAAACTAAAGTTCTATAAAAAACAGAACAACTGCAATGATGAATGTAAAAAGATCAAATAACAAAGAAGAGTATAACAAAATAAAAGAAATAAGAAGAAGACGAACATAAGAAGAATATAACATAACACAAGATAACAAAGAAAAGCACAGGAATGACAAAAGTGCCAAGGGATGCAGCAAGAAAACTAACCACAATCTCCCCAGTTTCATTTTCCTGGAGCACCATCCTGTAGTTCTTGATCCTCTCGGGGTCCCAGTTGACCATGGACCTCAGCGGGCAGTCCTTGTCTGTTAACCTTCTCAGCCGAACTAAAGAACAATCAAACAAACTTACTTTATTTTCAAAGCGTCACAAATTCGGCACACAGACCAGTCTTACATTTGGCCCTTCCAGTCATTCATCTGTTGCACAAGTATCTATTGTGCATGTTACATTCACATAGAAAAAAACACCATTGTCAAATGAATACTGTGAACATACACAATGTACATTACCATATTATGAGACAAGTAGGCAGGGGGGGGGGGGGGGGGGGGGGGGCAGAGAGAGAGAGAGAGAGAGAGAGAGAGAGAGAGAGAGAGAGAGAGAGAGAGAGAGAGAGAGAGAGAGAGAGAGAGAGAGAGAGAGAGAGAGAGAGAGAGAGAGATACGCACTCATGCATGCACACAGACACCAAGCATTCATAAACACAAACTTACATACCTACATACACATTCATACATACATCATTTACACAAACACTCATACATAAGTCACTTACACAAACATTCAGTTATACACCCACCCAATAACACACACTCCCTCACACACACATATACCCGTTTACAATCACATTAACAAACATCCACTCATACATACATACATACATACATACATACTCTCTCCCTCCTTCGCTCATATATCAAAGGAGAACAAGGTCAGTATCACAAACAACAAAATGTATAACGATAATCATAAACTATTATTCGTTAGGATGTGCAGGCATAATTATAGAATTAATTTTTGTCATGACATGTCCTGTGCAGAACCTCATTTGACTTTCTAGGCAATTTTAAAATTCAATAGTTTGCCATTGCTTTCTGAATGAGAAGTCAATTTTTAAGTCCAATTGGCCGTGACCGGTGTATCTACAAATTGATGGAAAGGCCTTAGACTTGTAAAAACCCTACATTGGAAACAACAAGCTGCCATAAGAATTGAAAATGAAGTAGGTCAATATCAGCCTATTAAGAAAAGGTGTTAGGTAGGGATGTGTAATGTCTCCAGATCTGTTTTCCCTGTACAGTTAAAATATTTTCAGAAATATAGAAGATATGGAAGGAATCAACATTGGGGGATGATGCATCAATAACATTAGATATGCAGATGATACAGTCTTGATTGCAGACAATGAACAGGACCTGCAAAATTTAGTAGATGTGGTTGTTGCATACAGTGAACAACTAGGGTTAGAATTGAATTGTAAGAAGACACCGATTATGGTCGCCACTGGGAAGAAGGAAATACCACAATGTAATATACAAGTAAATGGGCATATTCTTAAACAAGTGAATAGATAGTTATCTCGAAACAGTCATAACATCTGATGGGAGATGCCTTGAAGAGATTAGAACAAGAATTGCCATTGCGAAGGTAGCCTTTTGCAAGATGAAAAACCTACTGTACAATAAAAAGATATCAATTGAAACGAGAAAAAGAGTGTTGAGGTGCTACATAGAACCTGTACTTTTATATGGATGTGAGGCGTGGACAATGAGCAGATAAGCTGAAAAACATCTGATGGCTGTGGAAATGTGGTTTCTGAGGAAAATGCAAAGAATACCATGGGCAGACAGAGAAACCAATGAACAAGTCCTTCAAGAAACAAATGAAGATCGTAAACTGATTAGAGACATTAGACGTAGACAGTCAACATTTTTTGGACATGTTATGAGAAGAAATGGATTGGAGAACTTGGTGACAACTGGCAAGATCGAAGGGAAGAGACCAAGGGGAAGACTGAGAAGTAAATACCTGGATGACTTGGCCACATGGCATGGTCAAGACAGGAACACGGAACTGATCCACGACTCTGGTGATCGAGTGAGATGGCAAAATATGACTGCCCACGCTTATCGGCGTGGCACATGATGGACGGAAGGACCGGTGCGGGGAATTAACCCTATACTCCGACATTAGTGCACTGGAAGTTTCACAGCTAGAGTGCTCTGATGCTTTCAGCCATGTGGAATGGTATGTAAGGATAATTACAGACTATCATTAATCACCATCATATACATGGTAGGCATGTATGATTAGTTATCTACACCCACGACCAACACAATGTCAACCTGTCAACAGTCTGAATTACAATACAGCACATTACCCAGTTTATTATGATATAACTCTTTATCTAGTTTACTACAATATTACACTTTACTGTAATATAACAATTTATCCAGTTTATTACAATTATAAGACTTTCTCCAGTTTATTACAATTTAACATTTCACCCAGTTTTTATTTAAAGGATGTTCAGTTTGTTACACTACTTTATCCAATTTGTGATGACATAACTTTATCCAGATTCTTATCCAGGATTGATATCATTCAAAACTATATCCAGCTTTTTAAAATATAACACTTTGTCCAGTTTGTTATAACATTTTATCTAGTCTGTTACAAGATAACATTGTATACAGATTATTGCAATACACACTTCATCCAGTTGATACAATAAAACACTATCCAGTTGTTACAGTATAACACTTTATCCACTTTGTTATGAAATAACATTCTATCTAGTTTGTTACAATAAACACCTCATCTATTTTGGAGAAATATACACTTTACCCAATTTGTGTTATGTACCTTACCAAGTTTGTTGCGATCGCTGAATTCCTGTTCGTACATGGCAAACTTCCTCGGATGGTCCAGAATGTGAAACTTCTTCAGCAGCGAGGCAATGACCTCTTTGGTGGTTGTGTCACTGCAGGAACAAGAGACACAAGGTTAGCTTCTCATACATAGAAGACGAACACATCTCTGAACAGACATTCGTTAGTACACAGACAATGGTTAGATCCACAGAAGAGCAATGTTGCAGCTGAATGTTACAAACGGCTGCATTTTCTTACTCAAATCAGCATCATCATCTTGCTCGCCATTCTACTGATGTCTACACAAGAAGCCTGTTTGTGTGTGTGGAGGAGTGTTGCTGTCATCCCAGTGCTCACCATTCTACTGATGTCTACACAAGAAGCCTGTTTGTGTGTGTGGAGGAGTGTTGCTGTGATCCCAGTGCTCACCATTCTACTGATGTCTACACAAGAAGCCTGTTTGTGTGTGTGGAGGAGTGTTGCTGTGATCCCAGTGCTCACCATTCTACTGATGTCTACACAAGAAGCCTGTTTGTGTGTGTGGAGGAGTGTTGCTGTGATCCCAGTGCTCACCATTCTACTGATGTCTACACAAGAAGCCTGTTTGTGTGTGTGGAGTGTTGCTGTGATCCCAGTGCTCATCATTCTACTGATGTCTACATAAGAAGCCTGTTTGTGTGTGTGGAGGAGGGTTGCTGTGATCCCAGTGCTCACCATTCTACTGATGTCTACACAAGAAGCCTGTTTGTGTGTGTGGAGGAGTGTTGCTGTGATCCCAGTGCTCATCATTCTACTGATGTCTATACAAGAAACCTGTTTGTGTGTGTGGAGTGTTGCTGTGATCCCAGTGCTCATCATTCTACTGATGTCTACACAAGAAGCCTGTTTGTGTGTGTGGAGTGTTGCTGTGATCCCAGTGCTCATCATTCTACTGATGTCTACACAAGAAACCTGTTTGTGTGTGTGGAGTGTTGCTGTGATCCCAGTGCTCATCATTCTACTGATGTCTACATAAGAAGCCTGTTTGTGTGTGTGGAGTGTTGCTGTGATCCCAGTGCTCATCATTCTACTGATGTCTACACAAGAAACCTGTTTGTGTGTGTGGAGTGTTGCTGTGATCCCAGTGCTCATCATTCTACTGATGTCTACACAAGAAACCTGTTTGTGTGTGTGGAGGAGTGTTGCTGTGATCCCAGTGCTCACCATTCTACTGATGTCTACACAAGAAGCCTGTTTGTGTGTGTGGAGGAGTGTTGCTGTGATCCCAGTGCTCACCATTCTACTGATGTCTACACAAGAAGCCTGTTTGTGTGTGTGGAGTGTTGCTGTGATCCCAGTGCTCATCATTCTACTGATGTCTACACAAGAAACCTGTTTGTGTGTGTGGAGTGTTGCTGTGATCCCAGTGCTCATCATTCTACTGATGTCTACACAAGAAGCCTGTTTGTGTGTGTGGAGTGTTGCTGTGATCCCAGTGCTCATCATTCTACTGATGTCTACACAAGAAACCTGTTTGTGTGTGTGGAGTGTTGCTGTGATCCCAGTGCTCACCATTCTACTGATGTCTACACAAGAAGCCTGTTTGTGTGTGTGGAGTGTTGCTGTGATCCCAGTGCTCATCATTCTACTGATGTCTACACAAGAAACCTGTTTGTGTGTGTGGAGTGTTGCTGTGATCCCAGTGCTCATCATTCTACTGATGTCTACACAAGAAGCCTGTTTGTGTGTGTGGAGTGTTGCTGTGATCCCAGTGCTCATCATTCTACTGATGTCTACACAAGAAACCTGTTTGTGTGTGTGGAGTGTTGCTGTGATCCCAGTGCTCACCATTCTACTGATGTCTACACAAGAAACCTGTTTGTGTGTGTGGAGTGTTGCTGTGATCCCAGTGCTCACCATTCTACTGATGTCTACACAAGAAACCTGTTTGTGTGTGTGGAGGATTGTTGCTGTGATCCCAGTGGTCATTTTTTTTCTTTTTGCACTCGTTCCGTTTGAACTCAAGCGTAGTCCACACACGTGCTGTTACACCTAGTGCACTGGACTGAATTTTGCATGAGGATTAGCTTTCTCTATTATCAGTGTCCCTCACCATCAGGCGAACCTACTAAAACTTCTGAGGTACTTGTAATTTACGTCCCCAAGTCAAGGACGAGAAGTCAACATTTCAGTCCAACTGGCCAGTGTAGGGGTTGAACCCAGTACCCTGGCATCAGCACACTGGAAGTTTAAGGACGAGTGCAATTATCCATTCAGCCCTGCTGACCTGCAGTGGTTCCCCTCCAGGCGGTGATGGTGTCATGGACTCCCAGGCTGACCCAACCTAAATATGGTGCCAGAACAGTTGTGGGGAAGAGCAGCCAGCCAGCATGATAACTGAACCCATCGTCCACCTCATGCTGATTGACAGGGGTCAGTGACTTTTTGTCCTCCACTGTATGTTGCTGTACATCAACAACATAACAACAGAATTGATTATACATGTGTTAGAAGCCATCAGGTCTCCCTGGCCAAGGAGTTAACGACGTTGTTCGTAATACTGTATATCCATGTGGGGAAAACAGCTGCGCGAGATTCAGTAGCGGATCGTGCTTCGCTGGTAACTTGCTGGGGTATGTGAGCCGGTCGTTCAGAAAGCAATGGTAAACTACTGAACTTAAAATTTGCCTAGTACATCAACAACAGCTGAAAAATGCTGGTGTTGACTGCAACGTCCTGTAAGGGATATACATTTTTTTTAAAAAGCCATCAACATCATGCACATCGGATCCCCCAGGTTAGCATGCTTGCCTGCCAGGACAGTAGTCTGGGTTCAAAAACCGGCTGTGACAGGGTGATTATTTCTGACAAGTATGGCCCTGGGATCCACGCAGCTGCACAACATAGGGGATAGATCATTTTCAGGGTAGGAGAAGCAGTGAGGACAGGAACTGGCATCCCGTCCTCATTATGCAATACCCTAGAATATGAGACGATCTAACACTCTCACCCCATTGGCAATATCTGTCATGGAACTATCTTCACCTTGATCACACAAAAGCCACATAAAAGCCACCAAGAACCCACCTGGTGATATGCAGAGACTTGATTATACAAAAGCCACCTAGATGCCACCAAGAACCCACCTGGTGATATGCAGAGACTTGTGAGTGTCCCGGGGCATGTAGAAAGCCACCAAGAACCCACCTGGTGATATGCAGAGACTTGATTATACAAAAGCCACCTAGATGCCACCAAGAACCCACCTGGTGATATGCAGAGACTTGTGAGTGTCCCGGGGCATGTAGAAAGCCACGTGCTGGGTGTTCTCCTCCACGATGTGTTCTCTCGTCAACAGTTCGTATATTGACGGAGGTCTGGCTCCTAGCTCCATTGTGATTGGTCGGATCAGGTTCATTGTGACTTTCATGAAACCTTGGAATGATTCTTTCCCTGTCTGTAAGAGAATGTACAAATAAAAAAGGTAACTGATTGATGTCATTGAAATAATGAACATGACGCATGCAAGTTTGGTTAATAAAACCTTGGAATGATTCTTTTCCTGTCTGTAAGAGAATGTACAAATGAAAGAGATAACTGATTGACTTCATTTACAGAATGAACGTGAGGCATGCAAGTTTGATTGATTGTTGCCTGCACAGAACAAAAGAACTAATATGATTTTCTTTTTAGTTTACTAGTTTTGAACTTGACCGTAGTCCATCCTGGACTGATGTTTGCGTGAGGGATAGCTGTCACTATTAAATCAAATGAAAATCTGTAGGTCAGTATGGCCGAATGGATAAGAACATGTGTTCTTAAACATCCAGTGTGCTGATGCTGAGGTAAGGGGTTCAACCTTTTCACCAGACAGTTGGACTAAAATGTTGATCTATTATCCTTGACTTGGAGACGTAAATTACAAGTACCTCCGAAGTCAGAGTAGGTTTGCCTGATGGTGAGGGACATTGTTAATATGGAAAGCTAATCCACACGCAAAATTCAATCCATCACTACAGGAAGTAGTGTGTATGGAATATGCTTGAGTTCAAAGCGAGCGTGCGTTAAAAAAAAAAATGAAAATCTGAAGTGTTTTTTGTTGTGGTGAATATATTCTGAAAAAGTATACAACAAACGTATAATTTTTCGATGTAGTCACCACTGCATTCAATGCAAGTCCTCCAGCATGAGTAAAGTGCTTGGATTCTTGTAGAAAAAAATTCTCTTGGTCGTGTGTGTAACCATCCATGCACCACCTGCTGTACCTCTTCATCAGATCGAAAAGTTGTGAAACTTCCTACTCCACTCATCACTTGCTGGACTGACAGGCATGCACCGCCATACCAGACCTTTATTTGCTGATAAATTTATATAGGCTTCACCCCTTCACTGATACAAAAAATAAATGGATAACAGAACGCTGGTCCTGTTTGATGTGTGTCAAAAGTGGGGCGGCCATTTTAAAACTGTCCTTATGACATCACCGTGTTCGTGACTCTTGACCACCGTAACCACAACATTGACAGGTTACAAGACAATGGCCTGGTTATTGTAATTTCTATCGCACTCATAAGGTTTTGATTTGAAGCCCCCTCGTACTAAGTGTCCCTCGCCATCAGGCAAACCCTCACTGAATTCTGAGGTACTAACATGATATGAGAGAATTATCTATGTGTATCTCATGGGTGGAACGGCTTCAAGAACCCATGGCCCCACACCAGCAAGCAGGTTACAGTACAATGTTTGAGAGCATCTTTTCTGTAGCAACATGTGGATTGAGTCATGGGCTTCTTCGCATTCACTACACAAGAAAACTGGGTCTGACGAGCTAAAATATAATGGGAACAGGACAATTCTGAGAATATCATGGACCAAGAAGGTGAAAAATGCTGACATTCTACAAGTCTGAACATTGAAGAACATTGAAGAACATTGACTCATAAACAGTTTCATGTCTCGGACACTGAAATATTTATTCATATTCAACGTCCCAGTGGCTGGGAGAGAACAGAGATGGAAGGCCTGGTTGCTGTAAGGAGAGCTTGGGGTTGTCCAGCACAAAGATGGACACAGAGAACAGAGATGGAAGGCCTGGTTGCTGTAAGGAGAGCTTGGGGTTGTCCAGCACAAAGATGGACACAGAGAACAGAGATGGAAGGCCTGGTTGCTGTAAGGAGAGCTTGGGGTTGTCCAGCACAAAGATGGACACAGAGAACAGAGATGGAAGGCCTGGTTGCTGTAAGAAGAGCTTGGGGTTGTCCAGCACAAAGATGGACACAGAGAACAGAGATGGAAGGCCTGGTTGCTGTAAGGAGAGGTTGGGGTTGTTGTCACGAATTGGCCGCCTTAACATCCCAGAATATTTTTCTCGGTCTCCAAATTTGAGAGGCCAAATTGAGAAAGAATGAATTAATCACACTACTCCAAAATTATCAAGTCGTGAGGTAAGATTATTCACAAAAAGCCTCTAGCCATGACGTAAGCTTGCAGATGGCAAGTAAAATGGCAACTAGATAATTAGTATACACCTTGGGAAACTGATGACCCAGACATGCTGAATCAACAATGAAGGGGCCATGGACTGTGTAATTAAAACTGACCAGGCGTTACACCTGATAAGCACAGGTAGGAAATCGCCAGGTGTGAACAACATTGACAGAGGGAGAGATAATAGCCCCAGGGCTGTAAACTAAGCCCCGTCCACTCTGACTGGCAGACTCAGGAATGTGTGAAAACAGATCTGATAAGACAATTAACACTGTGCTGTAGACTGTACCAGACAGAGAGGAGCAAGGTGTGATGGCCAGGTTGCGGGGATAATTGCAATTACCGTCAGCGGGAGAATAGAAGAATTTATGACGGGAATGCCAAAGAGATAATAGTGTCTCAGACACTGTCTGCTAGACTAAGCTTAAATAAGGGTCCCTAGCCTGTTTTATGTTAGATTAAGTTTGACTTCAGAACAGGTGAGACAACCAGCTCGTTTTGTATGATTCTTAGGTTGCTAGATTTAACTAGGAGAATTAATTCTTAGTAACTAGTCGAGTTTTAGATGGATGTACTGACTTTCAGTCTATATCTGATCTAGGTTATTGCAAGAACTATCATTGTTGTAGGTTACTTGAGTGTTCTTTCTGAGTTCTGTGTTCAATATCATGGTGCTGTAAGTGCTACTCTTCTGAGAAGTAGAAACTTATTGAAGGCAGGTCTTGTCTAGATATACTTGAGGTGTCGTAGCAGATGCTTGCCATCTCTTTCTAAACTAGACTAGTCCTTTTTGGTGTGTGCATTTGTTGTACAGAATATAGTCGACTGACTATTTCTTTAATTCTTACAACAGCAGTAACTAACTAGTGCATTATGCTATGATGTTAAAGTATCATAATATGTCTAGTTTAATCAATATGTTTATGTGTATTGGATGTTTGATAAATTGATTTGTCATATGCAAGCCTACCAATATGAAGTGTTATATTATGGTGTGCGCATTGGCACACTAACCATCGATTGCATTTGTAGCAGAGGTGTAATGGTACAGACATTACCCACAAGTGTTATGGGGTATATGGTGCTAAACCTTTTTCATCGTATGGTGGAGGGTAGTTCACGGAACCCTGGCACAGCTACTGGTCACGGCTTGTAAGCCCGGATGACCCGGCATTGTTATAATACACTTACCGACCCTGTGAGCTGCTAAACTAACTTTGGACGGAGTGGCTGTACGACACAGAATTTCTGTATTAGCGACATGGACATGGGGCGGCAGAAATGTAATCATCACAGGCGTGTGAGACAATTGAAAAGCCCGTCCCAGACTAAAGACAGTAGGGAGAAGGAGGATGGTGAGCACAGTAGAGCTGGAAGATAAACTTGGCCAGACTGGTCATTGTATATGTTTGTGTTATGATATGTTTTAATTAGGATTGCGCTGATGTAGAACTGATATAACACATTCTTGACTTTCTTTCAAGCTCTCACAAGGAGCACCTATGTTATAGATCTCAAGACTAGAGACTACTGACTAGGAGTGTCAGGACTGACAGGATCGTCAGAATACCGGCAAGCTGTTTCTGTTGTGTGTGTCTACTGGAGAGTGGGGATCTGGACCACAGATCCAGATAGATGGAGTAACAAGTAAAGTTACGTAATGTTTGTCATCAATATCAATATGTATATGATTTCATCATCCTCATATTGACAATCATCCTATGTCTGTTGTTATGATTAGCAAATAAATGTTGTAGTATTGTAACTCATAGTTCTGTCATTATATTTTTTCCAATTGTGCATACGTATTGTTGTGTACATTGGTGGGGGTTCACTTACACACCAAGGAAAGGAGCAGTCAGGGAGAAAACCTGTACTGAGATAGTCGTCTATACTAATATGTTTTGACTTAAAACATCTATCTTAAGCTAACTTTCTCTTTCCTAGTCCTTGGCGAATATTCAGCTCAGTTCATTTCAATTTTGTAACGAGCCACTTAGAGCTGTACGTTGGATATTCAGGGCTTAATCTGTAGTTCAGCCATATAGATTTTGTCCCTAGTCAGTTTCTGACTATCTGGGGTTGCTCGCCAGTGAATAAGATTTTCATCTAGCCGGTGGGGCATCCCGACTTATGACAGTTGTCCAGCACAAAGATGGACACAGAACTTGGCAGACAGCTCCGGCATAACAGATCAAGGACATTGCTGGTAGGCTGTGATGATAGAGATGTTTTACAGGACCTGCTACTTGATGTCTCTCATGGAGAGAAGTGGTCACGTTCTAGAGAACCAAGAGGTGAGGAACTGGTGCTAGTCCCAGTGCTGTGATGTTCGGTTCTTGATTCGACTGAACTCAACTCACATACTGGACACTGACAGCAAATATCTAGCTGCTTTATTCATCCCACAGTTAGACCTGTCAGCAGTGTCTATCACTAGCTTCTTGAAAAGATGGAGGGAGGGAGGGAGGGTTGAGTGGATGTGTGTGTGTGTATAAGTAAATATTTGTTAGTGAGTTTGTGATTGTGAGCGAGTATATGTGTATGTGAGAGAGTGTATTTGTGTGCTATTGTGTGGGTAGTGTGTAAATGATGTAAAAGTGAGTGAGTGAGTGAGTGAGTGAGTGAGTGAGTGAGTGAGTGAGTGAGTGAGTGAGTGAGTGAGTGTGTGTGGGTTTTTCTCTCTCTCTCCCTCTCTCTCCGTCTCATAACATGGTAATATGCATTATGTTCACAATATTCATTTGACAATGTTTTTTCCCCCTTTGTGAATGTAACATGCACAACAGATAACTGATGTACGAAAGATGAGTGACTGGAAGGGCTGAATGTAAGATGGGTCTGTGTGCCCAATTTGTTACCCTTTGAAAATAAAGTTTCTTCGTTAGTTTGTTTGATGTTACCTCAGTGTCTAATGAAACAAAGATATCACATATACAAAATACAGATGACCAACTGTGAGGGGCAGGTGAGCCTACATATGCTGCATGTTGCAGGAGTCAGTGAGTCAGACGTTCTACGATGATGGCAGGCAATCTCTGTACGAAGGGACAGCTCACGCACACGCATTACTGAAGTGAGTGTGATGTCTGTCTTCTGGAAAAGGATCAGGACATCACCTGTTGTGGATTCCTTCAGTCTGCATGACAGCAAGCAGCTTGACACAACATGGTGTCAACAACAACAACAACTACAGCAACACATCCACAGAGGTTCAAGACACATATGAGCATAAATTACAAAATGAACATAACACATTTATAGAATCACAGAACGTCTAAGCACAAACTGCAAGACTAATACAAGAAAACATCATAGAAGCACAAGAGTAGAGTAAGCGTAAATCACAACATCAACGTAACAACACATCCACAGAAGCACAATAAAGTACTATGCTGACATAACAACACAACCACAGAATCACAAGAGAATATTGAACCATAAATCATAATACTGACCACTTCAAGGCAAGCAGCAGGAACAAAGTGGTTGAACTTGGTCACCTTCCTCTGCAACTCCTGCTGGTCAAGCGTGGCCTGGCTGGCAACTCTGGGCAGTTTATCATCTGGTATTGTGCCGGACCGGTACCCACTGTCTGTCTCATCCTTTTCCTGGCCAGACATAACATTTACAAAGTAGTAACAAATATTCCAGCTAACAGAAATAATATTTACACAGAGGAAACGTATTCTGTTCTCAATGTTCTACAAGACTGCGAAGTGTCGTCTACTTCTGGCATATTCTCTGTTCTGTGATACTGCAAACTGTCATCTACTTCTGGCATATTCTCCTGGTATGTATATGCAACAATTCACATACTTCTGGCACATTCTCCTGGTGTGTATATGCAACAATTCACATACTTCTGGCACATTCTTCTGGTATGTATATGCAACAATTTACATACTTCTGGCACATTCTCCTGGTGTGTATATGCAACAATTTACATACTTCTGGCACATTCTCCTGGTATGTATATGCAACAATTCACATACTTCTGGCGCATTCTTCTGGTGTGTATATGCAACAATTTACATACTTCTGGCACATTCTCCTGGTGTGTAGATGCAACAATTCACATACTTCTGGCACATTCTCCTGGTGTGTAGATGCAATAATTCACATACTTCTGGCACATTCTCCTGGTGTGTATATGCAACAATTCACATACTTCTGGCACATTCTCCTGGTGTGTAGATGCAACAATTCACATACTTCTGGCACATTCTCCTGGTGTGTAGATGCAACAATTCACATACTTCTGGCGCATTCTCCTGGTGTGTGTATGCAACAATTCACATACTTCTGGCACATTCTCCTGGTGTGTAGATGCAACAATTCACATACTTCTGGCACATTCTCCTGGTGTGTATATGCAACAATTCACATACTTCTGGCACATTCTCCTGGTGTGTGTATGCAACAATTCACATACTTCTGGCACATTCTCCTGGTGTGTGTATGCAACAATTCACATACTTCTGGCACATTCTCCTGGTGTGTATATGCAACAATTCACATACTTCTGGCACATTCTCCTGGTGTGTGTATGCAACAATTCACATACTTTAAATATTTCGTTGTGAGCCATCATCATCATCATCATGCAGCACATCATTCACAGAACATCGCTCTCATCACAGCCCACCAGAAAGGTTCTAGATCCTCTGCCAACGCCCCCTGCCTCATACATGTTCCTACTCAGGGTGCCTTTCGTGTCACATGACCAACCTTGCATTGGTAGGCCTCTGCTTTGGTTTCAAAGAATCACACTTTCCATTCCCGTTCATGCACATCAAATGTGACCAAAGTTATTAGTTTCTGAGACAAGATATTGTCTGTGAGCAAGTTTGTTTCAATGTTCAGATCTGGTAGAATATCTGTATTTATGTGTTCTCTGTGACCAGCAGATCTGGTAGAATATCAGTATTTATGTGTTCTTTGTGACCAGCAGATCTGGTAGAATATCAGTATTTATGTGTTCTTTGTGACCAGCAGATCTGGTAGAATATCAGTATTTATGTGTTCTTTGTGACCAGCAGATCTGGTAGAATATCAGTATTTATGTGTTCTTTGTGACCAGCAGATCTGGTAGAATATCAGTATTTATGTGTTCTTTGTGACCAGCAGATCTGGTAGAATATCAGTATTTATGTGTTCTTTGTGACCAGCAGATCTGGTAGAATATCAGTATTTATGTGTTCTCTGTGACCAGCAGATCTGGTAGAATATCAGTATTTATGTGTTCTTTCTGACCAGCAGATCTGGTAGAATATCAGTATTTATGTGTTCTTTGTGACCAGCACTCTGTTGTGGGCAGGTTTCATAAATCTGAAATGTTGCCAGGGCTGTGTACTCATTGCAATTTCAAACTGTCAAGGATATATTTATCATCCGCAGGAAGTATATTTTTTTGGGTGTTCGCTTGCTTTTGAACTCAAGCAGAGACCATACATGTGCTGCCATCTCTAGTGCACTGGACTGATATTTGCTTGTGGATTAGCTCTCCTTATTACTCGAGTCCCTCTGCGTCAAGCAAACCCACTCCAACTTCTGAGGTTCTAGTAATTAATGTCCCCAATTAAAGGACGAGAAGTCTACATTTTAGTCCAATTGAATGGTGTTGGGTTGAACCCGCTACCTCAGCATCAGCACACTAGATATTTAAGAACAAGCACTGTATTCTAATTTTTCATCCATCTTGTTGAAAGCCAGAAATCATCCCTCAACCTAGAGATCAGTGGGGAGATAACATTGTCAATATACTCTTCAATTGTCCTTAACAGATTTATCTCAACAGCATAGAAATACATTCACGGGTAATGAATGGCACTCACAGCATGTAAAGGAAAGAATAAGAGATCAGAGGACACAGCAGACATTATGAAATTGAACTTGAGGATTTCCCAGCAATTGATATTTCTCTCAACAGGATTCAAATTCATCAAGAGTAGACAACTCATTAACATTGGCTATCCAAGGGTAGACAACTCATTAACACTGGACACCCAAGAGTAGACAACTCATTAACACTGGACACCCAAGAGTAGACAACTCATTAACACTGGACACCCAAGAGTAGACAACTCATTAACATTGGCTAGCCAAGAGTAGATAATTCATTAACACTGGACACCCAAGAGTAGACAACTCATTAACACTGGACACCCAAGAGTAGACAACTCATCAACACTGGACACCCAAGAGTAGACAACTCATTAACACTGGACACCCAAGAGTAGACAACTCATTAACATTGGCTAGCCAAGAGTAGATAATTCATTAACACTGGACACCCAAGAGTAGACAACTCATCATCATTGGACACCCAAGAGTAGACAACTCATTAACATTGGCTAGCCAAGAGTAGATAATTCATTAACACTGGACACCCAAGAGTAGACAACTCATCATCATTGGACACCCAAGAGTAGACAACTCATTAACACTGGACACCCAAAAGTAGATAATTCATCAACATTGGACACCCAAGAGTAGACAACTCATCAACACTGGACACCCAAGAGTAGACAACTCATTAACACTGGACACCCAAAAGTAGATAATTCATCAACATTGGACACCTAAGAGTAGACAACTCATCAACACTGGACACCCAAGAGTAGACAACTCATTAACATTGGCTTGCCAAGGGTAGACAACTCATTAACACTGGACACCCAAGAGTAGACAACTCATTAACACTGGACACCCAAGAGTAGACAACTCATTAACATTGGCTAGCCAAGAGTAGATAATTCATTAACACTGGACACCCAAGAGTACACAACTCATCAACATTGGCTAGCCAAGAGTAGATAATTCATTAACACTGGACACCCTAGAGTAGACAACTCATTAACACTGGACACCCAAGAGTAGACAACTCATTAACACTGGACACCCTAGAGTAGACAACTCATTAACACTGGACACCCAAAAGTAGATAATTCATCAACATTGGACACCCAAGAGTAGACAACTCATTAACACTGGACATCCAAGAGTAGACAACTCATCAACACTGGACACCCAAAAGTAGATAATTCATCAACATAGGACACCCAAGAGTAGACAACTCATCAACACTGGACACCCAAGAGTAGACAACTCATTAACATTGGCTATCCAAGGGTAGACAACTCATTAACACTGGGCACCCAAGAGTAGACAACTCATTAACACTGGACACCCTAGAGTAGACAACTCATTAACACTGGACACCCAAGAGTAGACAACTCATTAACACTGGACACCCAAGAGTAGACAATGTTGTGGGGGATGTGTGTATGGGTGGAGGATATGGAGGATATGTGTATGGGACTGGTGCGGGGGATGTGTGTTTATGTGGGTGGAGATGTGTGGATGGTTTGAGGAAGTATGTGTGGGAGGCGGGGTTGTGTGGGTAGGGAATTGTGTTGGGTGGATTGGGGATGCAAGGGCGGGTGGGGAGAAGTGTATGGTGTGTGGGTTTGAGATATGTGTGCGGTGTGTTGGTGGGGGATGTGTGAATGATGTGTGGGTGGAGGGTATGTTTGTGGTGGTATGGGTGGAGGATAGTGTGTGGTGTGGGGGATGTGTGTGATGGGTGCGGGGAATGTGCGTATGGGTGGGGTATATGTGTGGGTGAGTAGGGGATTGTGGTGGATGGGGGAAGTATGTGGGTGGGAGATGTGTGTGTGTGGATGGGGAATGTGTGGGTGGGGGTGTGTGAGTGGCTTAGAGATGTGTAGGTGGGTGAGGGAGTTGTATGTGTCGGGGTGGGATGTGTGAGTGGGTGGAGGATGTGTGTGGGTAGGGGTATTGTGATCGAGAGATGTTTGGTTGGGGGTGGGTGGGTGGGGGTGTGTGGGTGCGTAGTGCAGAATGTATGCGTGAGTGAGTGTGTGTTGGTGGACGGGTAGGGAATGCATGTGTGGGTGGGGAGAGGTGTGTGGTGTGTTGGTTGGGGATATTGTGTGGGTGAGGTATGTGTGTGTGGGTGGGGGATTTTTGTGGTGTGTGAGTGGGGGTATGTGGGGTGGATGGGTAAGGGTATCTGTGTGGGTGGGAATATTTTGTGGTATCTGGGTGGGGGATATGTGTGTGGTGTGTAAGTGGGGATGTGTTGGTGAGGGATATGTGTGTGTGTGGTGCATGAGTTGGGAATAGATCGTGGTAGGGGGTGTATGTGATGTGCGGGTGGGGGATTGTGTGGTGGGGGATTAGGTTAAGGCATGTGTGGGTGGATGGAAGTTGTATGTGTGGGGGGTGGGGTGTGTGTGAGTGGATTGGGGATGTATGGGTGGTTAGGGAGATGTGTGTGTGGCGGGGGGGGGGGGGGGGGGGACATGTCAGTTGGTGGGGATGTGTGTGTATGGTTTGGGGATGTTTGAGTGGATATGCGATATGTGGGTTGGTGGGGGATTGTGTGCATGGGTGGGGAATATGTTGTCGATGGAGATGTGGCTGGGGGATGGGTGGTTTGAGGTGTGGGTGGGGAGAGGATGTGTGGGTTAGGATGTGTATGTGGATGGGCGTGGGATGTGTGGGTTGGTGGGGGAATGTTTGTGGGTGGCGAGTGTGTTTTGGTTGGGGGATCAGGGGAGGGCAGTGTGTGTGGGTGGGGGATGTGCGGGATGGGGATGGGTCGGTTGGTGGGGTATGTATGTGTCCCTTGGTGTGCGTGTGTGTGGGTAGGTGGGGGTGTGTATGTGTCCCTTGGTGCGCGTGTGTGTGGGTAGGTGGGGGTGTTGTGTGGGTGGGGGATGTATGGATAGGTGGGAGATGGGCTTCATAACATGGTAATTAGCCTTGTTTATGTTTACAACATTCATTTCACAATGTTTATTTTTCTTCCTATGTAAATGTATAATGCTCTTGATGAACGAAAGACGAGTGATTGGAAGGGCCGGATGTAAGACGGGCCTGCGCGCCCAATTTGTGACCCTAATAAAGTTGATTTGATTTGATTTGATTTGGACACCCAAGAGTAGACAACTCATTAACATTGGCTAGCCAAGAGTAGATAATTCATTAACACTGGACACCCAAGAGTAGACAACTCATCAACATTGGCTAGCCAAGAGTAGACAACTCATTAACACTGGACACCCAAGAGTCACTTTTTAAAAAAAAGTTGATCACTGAAGTGATCATTAGAAAAGTTGGACATTGACCCAAGAGTAGACAATTCATCAACACTGGACACCCAAGAGTAGAATTCTCGTGAACATTGGGCACCCAAGAGTATACAACTCGTCAACACTGGACACCCAAGAGTAGACAACTCATCAACACTGGACACCCAAAAGTAGACAACTCATCAACACTGGACACCCAAAAGTAGACAACTCATCAACAATGGACACCCAAGAGTAGACAACTCATCAACACTGGACACCCAAAAGTAGACAACTCATCAACACTGGACACCCAAGAGTAGACAACTCATCAACACTGGACACCCAAGAGTAGACAACTCATCAACATTGGCTAGCCAAGAGTAGACAACTCATCAACATAGTACAGTCAAGAGTAGTACATTCATCAGCATGTACAGTCAAGAGTAGAACATTCATCAGCATAGTACAGTCAAGAGGAGACAACCTCAGCAACAAGAGTAGAACATTCATCAGCATAGTACAGTCAAGTATAACATTCATCAGCATAGTACAGTCAAGAGTAGAACATTCATCAGCATAGTACAGTCGAGTAGAACATTCATCAACATAGTACAGTCAAGAGTAGTACATTCATCAGCATAGTACAGTCGAGTAGAACATTCATCAGCATAGTACAGTCAAGAGTAGAACATTCATCAGCATAGTACAGTCAAGAGGAGACAACCTCAGCAACACTGAATAATTAAGAGTAGACAACTCATCAACATTGGAGTGACAAGAGGAGATAACCAAGTAAGACTGGATAGCCAAGAATAGACAACTCAGTACCACTGGAACCAGCAACAAGAATACCACCGCTCTTATTTCTTCAGGGTGACAACAGGTAATTATAGTTGCTTTCAAACTTACAGTTGCAGCATTGGTATCTTCATCGCGCCTGTATACATCAGGCAAATCTAATGCTGGGGTATCTCCTGTAGGTCCATCTCCACCTTTAGAATGCTGCGAAAGGACGCCGCCTTCACCAACACAATGTGACTCAGCTCTTGGAGCGCCAGCATGCAGTTGTGACTGTCTGCAGGTGTTTCCATGCGGGAATGAATCGAAATGAGAGTCTGAATACGCAGGCTGGCGGTGAGGTGAAGAGGTATGAGGTGCTGGGGAACGTCTAGCGGGATCTGAGATGACACCAGGATGTTGTATAAGACCTGAGTGGGGTGTAACAATGTCTTCACTGATGGACCACGATCGATGGTGGCTGGGGATGATGAAGGGTCTGGGAGTATCCATATGTCCAGCTCCTCCTCTCCCCGGCGATAGATGCTGGAAATTGGGCACAGATTCTGATGTTCGGGCAGCTGGCGTAGTTGGTGTATCTGCTGTGCTGCCAGATACAATCCTGGCAGCGCCTGGGCGTGCCTGGATGTTGCCCATGAAAAAACACGAATCCCCGTGTGACCTGGGATCGGGAGGACTGGAAATCCTGGCCGCTGCGATATCACATCCATCTCCAGAGACAGACTTGCAGCTGAGGGTGACTGATGGCACACAATGCTCGTGGCAGGTGTACTGACAAGCTGTGGGGCAGAGAAAGGACAAATTATGACATTGATTAGTCACTTTAAAGGACATCTCAAACACATCGTCACACATACTTGACTATCTAAAGAACTCATTGAAAGCTGAGAGGAGAAGGCAGCAAGAGAGATTAGACTGTCTAATAGAAATAGTGAGTGTGAATGATGTGAGTCATAGACACTGAAGCTGAGAGAAGAAGACAACAAGTTGTGAAGCTAACACAAACATGAGACAAGATAGATAGAATGAGTCACAGAGTCAAATGCTGTGAGAAGCAGAGAATGAGTCACAGAGTTAAATGCTGTGAGAAGCAGAGAATGAGTCACAGAGTTAAATGCTGTGAGAAGCAGAGAATGAGTCACAGAGTTAAATGCTGTGAGAAGTAGAGAATGAGTTATTGAGACAGAACTGAGGAGGTGGAATATGACAGAGGCAGGCTGAGTGAGGCAAGGCCGGACTGGGTCAGGCAGAGCATACAGAGACACAGAGAGAATAAGCGAAGCAGAGAAATTGAGTGAGGCAGAGAAATTGAGTGAGGCAGAGAAATTGAGTGAGGCAGAGAGACAGGCAGTGAAGTAGAGAGACAGGGAGCTGGGAGACAGAGATAGAGGCAGTGAAGTAGAGCAAAGTAGAGAGACAGTGAGGCAAAGATAGAGGCAAAGATACATTTAGCACTACAAGCTGCAGGGTGCAAGAAAGTGCCCAGGATGATGGTAGTAGCAATGATATTGGGCGAGCCAAACTTGGAGAGCTCATGGGTGTGATCAGCTGGGATGTGTGATTAGCCAGGTACCGACTACTGGCACCTTGCTGTCTTGACAGAGAATAGTTTGTTACATTGTGCTTCAAAACATGAACAATAACCACAACCAGATCATGTATGGAATTATATCTCTCCATAGCACAAAGCCTGGGCTGAATTGTAGAGACCAGGTGTTGCCCATGCAGCATGAACCCTCTCTCGGCCTGCCTAGTTTACTCCAGAGGTAAGGTAAGATACCAATATGCCCGGAACAAGACAAGCCACGGAAGGTGCCAGATCAGCAAGGCTGGTTTACTCTAACTGTCTGCCTGTTGGGGCTTAATCCTAGACCAGCTGCAGGATCAGCCCAGTGGGATTAAACTAAATCACTGTCTGTCCTTGATTCAATCAGATCCTGCAAGACAGGTCTCTCAAACAATAAGACGGACAACAGCAAAACATGACTGGGTTGCCTCCAGTTTCAGCACTTGCCGTCTGCTGGAGTAGACTGGCCTCTGACTGGATGGCTGGGTCATCTGAGCCTGCAACTTGTAAGGGACTCAAGCTCCTGGTGCAAGGGCGTGAGTAAACAAGATGATGTACTAGTTACAAATGCACCTCTCATTGGGACACCAAAGATGTACTAGTTACAAATGCACCTCTCATTGGGACACCAAAGATGTACTAGCTACAAATGTGCCTCTCATTGGGACACCGAAGATGAAAAGACAGGATCATCAACATCATGTGCCATACTGATAAGTGTGGGCGGTCGTAGTTTGCCATCTCACCAGATCACCAGATCACCAGAGTCATGGATCAGCTCCATGTTCTTGTCTCAATTATACTATGTGTCAAGCCATCCCTTATATTTACTTCTCTGCTCTCTCCTTGTTCTTTTCCCCTCACTTTTGCCAGAGAGGATATACTGCGGGCAATCAATGGCAGCTTGTTGGACCCCCAATCTTGATCAATCTTCTAGATCAGGGGTGTCAAACTCAATCGCTCGGCAGGCCAAAACTCAAATCACACGTAAGGTTGCGGGCCGGACAGGATAAACATTCAATAAGCCGAAAATTAAACCTTTTTTAAGCATTAATATAAATTAAAAGAGAAAACAAAATTTTAATAATAAAACAACATTAGTATACACATTTTCACTCTTATGTCAATTTGTCAGAGCACGATGTTTGGCATCTTTTTATGGCTACAAGTTCGTTTATGTTGGGAGTAATGTTTTGTGTCATTGAGATTCTCATGATGGACTGCAAGTGTTCATCAGTGAGACGACTCCTGCGTGGATGTTTTGTTACTCTTCATCACAGAAAACAACTGCTCACACAGATATATGCTACCAAACATGCTCAAGGTTCGAGCCGCATGTAGATGAAGTCGGGGCATATCTTCAGGAATTAAATGAGTTAACTGTGCAGGCCCCACAGTGTCGTACTTTGCCTTTACTGTCCCATTACACTGCAGATATATTAACTCCATCTGCAAATTTACAGGTGCAGTTTCCACATCTATGGCAAATGGATTACGAAACAGCTCAAAATTACTTGTCTGTGCTTCAAAGTCACTAAAGCGCCATGCGAACTCGGCGCGAAGTAAGCTAGGTTTTTCAGCAAAGTCTGCATTGGGAAACACCGTAGCTTTGACTTGGTTTAACATTGCTTGGCAACAAGAAAAGTGGGACAGGTTGCATTTGTGCATTTGTGTCTCCCATAAGCGCAGCGTCACTTAAAATGCCTTCACTGCATCATGTGTATCAGTGATAAAGTGATCCCGTCCCTGGAGCTGCAGGTTCAAGTCGTTGAGATGAGTGGTTATATCAGACAGAAACGCCAACTCACATTTCCACTTTTTATCATGAAAAACAGTGGAATCTTTTCCTTTACTGTCCATGAATGGACAGATTTCCTTGATCAGTTGGGACAATCAACTGAGAACTTTGAGTTGAGTGAAATAGCTGCGATGCGGATGATGGCGGCAGCAAACTGTGAGCAGCACCATCTATGCCTCCTATATGAGGCGTTGGTCATGTCTGTTTTTGAGTATGCGGTGGCAATCCTGACTCTCAGCCGTAAGCAGATAGAAAGGAAGGAAAGGATACAGAACGAAGCTCTGCGCATTATTCTTGGATGTACAAGAGATACAGCATGCAGGGCAATGCGCTACCTTCTTGATTTTCCAACCATTGAAGACAGAATACAAGTCTGCAGAGCTCGCGCCTACCTCAGAATTAACGCAAACACACAACATCCACTGCATAGTGAAATTATGAAGGTGAAGGGCAGCAGGTTAAAAAGAGGGCGGTTGTGGATGGGTCAAGCCGGAGACATTCTTCAACAGGTGTGTTCACTGGAGGACTTAGAACCTGGCGAGGAGTGGGTGCAAGTGCCAACAGATTTATGTACGTCCTTTTCAGTTTGCATCCAACTAGACAGAAAATGCAGACAAGAAAATCCGGCTGCTGTGGAGGCGGAAGTACAAGCGTTGATTTTCGAGAATTCGTTAGATGGTGATGCTGTCATCTACACAGATGGATCGGTCGTCCTACATGTGAGAAGCTCATGGGCCTTCACGGCGCGGGCAGGAGGGAGAATTGTGAAGGAGGACTCTGGTGCTTTCACTGAAACCACAAGTAGCCTGACTATGGAAGTCATGGCAGTAAGTAAAGCAATAATGGCTCGAGACATAGACATTCAATAGGGCATGTTTTCTTAGCGACTCAATGAACATGCTCAAGAGGATAGAGATGGGGTGGATCCGAAGAGTGGTTGCTGTCTCTGGAGCGGTCTCGGCTGACAAAGATTAGATTCATCTTTGTGCCAGGGCATGCGGGATTACAAGGAAATGAGCGGGCTGACAAGCTCGCAGGTAAGGCTAAGGTGGAGGGCGGACGCGCCATGGACCAGGCTGACATTCTGAATGTTCCACGAGAAGTAAGACTTGTGCGAGAACCAAGTGATGACTGCGAATCTACAACCATGGTCAGACTGTGAGAACAGCAAATCAAAAGAGGGGTGGCCAAACAAGAACACTACACAGGAAGCCAAAGAAGATTGATAAACCAACACAGAACTGGTGTCGTTAGCCGCTATATGCTGCAGGATTTGCTGAGGAGGGGATCCGAGCACTTATGGACTGAATGGTTCGATGTGTAATGAGGATGATCTGTTGACTGACTGACTGACTGACTGACTGCCTGACTGACTAACTACTGACTGACTGACTGACTGACTGACTGACTGACTGACTAACTAACTGAGAACTTTTCCCCGACCTAGCCACTGCACCTCTGTATGATAAGGCATGTCACTGAACGCCGACTCTATTTCTTGCAAAAAAGACTGACATTGGCGGTGATTTAAACCTTTGGCTCTGATAAAGTTGATGGTTTGTGTTACAATGTTCATTACATCTTCCATGTTGAGGACTTTACAGCACAGCTATTCTTGGTGTATGATGCAGTGATATGCTATCAATTCACCAGTATAGTTCTCCTGCATCTTTAACCGCATCCTTCCAACAAGTCAACTTTTTTCGCTGGTGCTCCATCTGTTGTCAGTCCAACGAGTTTGTCCCAAGGCAGGTTCATGTTGGTTAAACTTTGACACACGTTGTCAAAAATGTCTTTTCCTGTCGTTGTCCCATGCATGGTTTTTATGTCCAATATTTCTTCTGTAACATTCAAACTAGAGTTTAAAGGCTAGCTTTGATTTTAAAAGATTGTGATTCTACCGACAGACGCTTGATTGATATCAGGTTAGCCGTAGCGGGAAAAGGTGATGTAATATCCGGGCATTACACAAAAATCACAAGCAACCCGCTTACCTGTCTTAAACAACTCCCTCCTAACCACTGAGTTTTATTCATTACTCTTTATACTCCTACAACTCTACTACTCTACTTATATCTTATAGCCAGCCGCTATGTTCTGTAACACTTCTTCGTGAACTTATACTTCTTCTTCGTTCACCAACCTAACATCTTAATTTATTTCTTTTATAGGTTCTTACCGTAACATCGTATTACAAGATTTCACTTTATAAAACAGTTCACAAGGAATCTACCTAGAATTTTCATATATACATATGTCCATCGAAATCGTTGGTATATAAACAAAAATTGAAGATTATCATGCGTTATGTAACATCTCATATTCTCCCAACATCAACAAAACAACACAGGATAGACAGAGAAATGATGGGTGCGCATTTTTTATGAGCCAATCCAAAACGAGCATCTGAAAGGTGCTAGGTACCTATAATGATAAACACTAACTCACAACACAACTTTTATTTTCGCTTATTCTAATCGAAGCGAGAACGCTCTCAGGTAGCCAATCATTCGGAAGGCTGCTAATTAGGGAATTTGATTTGCACTTTATGTCGTGACCATAAAAAATAAAAAAAAATTTTTTGCCTAAAATTCTCTCTTGGGCCAAATATATTTGTATGTCGCTTGAGACCTCTCGGGCTGATATGATTGTACAGCGGGCCAGATGTGGCCCGCGGGCCTTGAGTTTGACACATGTGTTCTAGATGAAGGCTGTTGGAGTGGGGAATCCAATACAGAAGTGGTCACTGTGAACACAGACGAGGACAGCTCCAACGTTAACTAACCAGCTGGCAACAGGGACAATCAGTCCACACCCCTCCACTTCTGCTGGGAGAGACCGACCACGTGTGTGCCGGTCGCGAGTGCAGGGACGTCGACGCACCATCACTATCCCACACAACTTTCCCCACTCACCTTTCCCTGGTGTAAACTTTCTCACTGCCAACATATCTTTTCTTGAAATTATATTTTCCCACACCCGCCCCTCTGCTGGCTATAGTTACCCATTACCTGTGGATTCTGGTCGCCATGGAGATGACCTTGCCGGCGCACAGAAATAACATTTAAGAGCTTACATGTGTACACATATAATCTATTTTAAGTCTTAACTAGAGGAGTTAACTTGTCAGCAATATAAAACACCGCTAGTTTATCTCCCTTGGAAATAACACCTCGTTAAGCAGGTCCTGGCATCTGAAATTTTAAAAGATGTCGGATAGATTATGTTTTGCTGTAGCATTAAATGCAAGTTTTGCTTTCTGCAGTAGCACTGTCAACATCATCATCATCATGTGTCCTGGCAATTGGCGATGGCGATGTCGTCTCTCCACAGATCTCGGTCCTTGGTGTTCTGGATCAACCGTCTTGGTGATATTCCTCCATGCCATAGTCTCTGTCCATCCAGCATCACCTCTCTTTGTGATATTCCCACATGACATAGTCTCTATCCATCCAGCATCATCTCTCTTTGTGATATTCCCCCACGCCATAGTCTCTGTCCATCCAGCATCACCTCTCTTTGTGTTATTCCCCAATGCCATAGTCTCTGTCCATCCAGCATCAACTCTCTTGGTGATATTCCCCAATGCCATAGTCTCTGTCCATCCAGCATCACCTCTTTTTGTGATATTCCTCCACACCATAGTCTCTGTCCATCCAGCATCACCTCTCTTTGTGATATTCCCCCATGACATAGTCTCTATCCATCCAGCATCACCTCTTTTTGTGATATTCCCCCACACCATAGTCTCTGTCCATCCAGCATCACCTCTCTTTGTGATATTCCCCCATGACATAGTCATGGTTTAAACAACATCCTAGAAGATTATGGACATGGAGGAGTCCAGACAGCAGGATTAAAAACCAGATAGATTACATCCTGATAAGCAAAAGGTTTCGAAATGCATTAACAGTTGTAAAAACAGTTCCAAATGCAGACTGTTACAGTGATCACAGATTAATTATTGGCACATTGAGGGTAAAGTTAAAGAAAGTCAAGTATACAGCAGGAAACCCTAAATATGACTTGTGCAAATTGAAAACTGACAAAGAAATACAAGATAATTTTAACATAGAAGTAAAGAACAAATTTGATTTATTGTCTGATCTAGAGATCCTATTTCAAGATGTAGATGATCAATGGGAAATGCTGAAGAATTCAATCAGTTGTGCAGCAGAAAAAACTATTCCAAAAGTAAAGAAAGTGGGCCGTAAGACATGGATGACTGAAGAAATTTTACAACTAATGGAAACAAGAAGACAGAACAAAAATAATCCTGCCAAATATGAAGAAATTCACAGAAAAGTCAGAACCTTATGTAAGGAGGCTAAAGAAACATGGCTTGAGAAAAATTGCAGAGAAATTGAAAAACAACACAACAGTAAAAATGCGAAACTAATGCACAAAAGAATTCAGGAGATTACTAATCAAAGAACACGTACATCAGCAGGCTGCCTAAAGACAAAAGATGGAAGAGTCGTAATAGAAAAAGATCAGATTTTACATGTATGGTCAGATTACGTGAAAAACCTTTATGACGATAACAGAGACGAACAATATATTGTTCAAAATAACAATGAAGGGCCAGCAATTTTGAAGACGGAGGTTCAGAATGCTCTTAATCATATGAAATCTGGCAAGACCCCCGGTCCAGACAGCGTCACAACAGAAATGATTAATGCTTTAGAAGAATATGGAATAGATAAAGTTACCAGTCTGCTTAATACAATATATGATACTGGAAATATACCTCATGAGTTATGTAATTCTGTATTTATTGCAATCCCAAAGAAATCAGGAGCCTTGGAATGTGATCAACATCGAACAATTAGTATAATGAGTCACATCACGAAGATTTTGCTAAGAATTATCATGCAAAGAGTTAGGAGGAAAATACAACCTGAAATAGGAGAAGAACAATGTGGGTTTGTAGTAGGCAAGGGTACAGTAAATGCTGTGTATATACTGAGAACCGTAATCGAACGTTCTATAGAAGTAAACAAAGATCTACACCTTTGCTTTATTGACTACACAAAGGCTTTTGATAAAGTGAGACATGTCAACATGATAAGGATGCTTGAAGATCTACAAATTGATGGGAAAGACCTTAGACTTGTAAAAAACATATATTGGAAACAACAAGCTGCCATAAAAGTTGATAATGAAGTAAGCCAATATCAGCCTATTAAGAGAGGTGTGAGACAGGGATGTGTAATGTCTCCAGATCTGTTTTCCCTGTACAGTGAAAATATTTTCAGAAATATTGAAAATATGGAAGGAATCAACATTGGGGGACGATGCATCAATAACATTAGATATGCAGATGATACAGTCTTGATTGCAGACAATGAACAGGATCTGCAAAATTTAGTAGATGCGGTTGTTACACACAGTGAACAACAAGGGTTAGAATTAAATTGTAAAAAGACACAGATTATGGTCGTCACTAGGAAGGACGAAATACCACAGTGTAATATACAAGTAAATGGGAATATTCTTCAACAAGTGAATAGGTACAATTATCTTGGAACAGTAATAACATCTGATGGGAGATGCCTTGAAGAGATTAGAACAAGGATCGCCATGGCAAAAGTAGCCTTTAGCAAGATGAAAAACATACTGACCAATAAAAAGATGTCAATTGAAACGAGAAAAAGAGTGTTGAGATGCTACATAGAACCTGTACTTTTATATGGATGTGAAGCTTGGACAATGAGCAGCCAGGCTGAAAAACATCTGATGGCTGTAGAAATGTGGTTTCTGAGGAAAATGCAAAGAATACCATGGACAGCCAGAAAGACCAATGAACAAGTCCTTCAAGAAACAAATGAAGATCGTAAACTGATCAGAGACATTAGACGTAGACAGTCACAATTTTTTGGGCATGTTATGAGAAGAAATGATTTGGAGAACTTGGTGACAACTGGTAAGATCGAGGGGAACAGACCAAGGGGAAGACCTAGAAACAAGTATCTGGATGGCTTGGCCTTGTGGCATGGTCGAGACAGAAACACGGAACTGATCCACGACTCTGTTGATCGAGTGAGATGGCAGAACATGACCGCCCACGCTTACCGGCATGGCACATGATGGATGGATAGTCTCTATCCATCCAGCATCACCTCTCTTTGTGATATTCCCACATGACATAGTCTATGTCCATCCAGCATCAACTCTCTTTGTGATATTCCCCCATGACATAGTCTCTATCCATCCAGCATCACCTCTCTTTGTGATATTCCCCCACGCCATAGTCTCTGTCCATCCAGCATCACCTCTCTTTGTGATATTCCCCAATGCCATAGTCTCTGTCCATCCAGCATCACCTCTCTTTGTGATATTCCCACATGACATAGTCTATGTCCATCCAGCATCAACTCTCTTTGTGATATTCCCCCATTACATCGTCTCTGTCCATCCAGCATCACCTCTCTTTGTGATATTCCCCCATGACATTGTCTCTGTCCATCCAGCATCACCTCTCTTTGTGATATTCCCCCATGACATCGTCTCTGTCCATCCAGCATCAACTCTCTTTGTGATATTCCCCCATTACATCGTCTGTCCATCCAGCATCAACTCTCTTTGTGATATTCCCCCATGACATCGTCTCTGTCCATCCAGCATCACCTCTCTTTGTGATATTCCCCAATGCCATAGTCTCTATCCATCCAGCATCACCTCTCTTTGTGATATTCCCCCATGACATCGTCTCTGTCCATCCAGCATCACCTCTCTTTGTGATATTCCCCCATGACATAGTCTCTGTCCATCCAGCATCACCTCTCTTTGTGATATTCCCCCATGACATCGTCTCTATCCATCCAG
>OY992887.1:110002932-110032932 GCA_963921405.1 Cepaea hortensis
ACACACACATCCCCTACCCACACACCCCATCCATCCCCAACCCACACACACTCACCCACCCACACCCCCTACCAATTCACACACACATCATCCACACACATCCCCCACCTATCCGCACCTATCCACCCCCACACACACACACACATCCCCCACTCATGTGTTATGAGTTTAGGGTGTAAGTTGGTTTGCGCATATTGTAACCATGTGGTGTATAAGCTAGAACTAATAGTTCACCAAAGACAAGACACAAATCCGTCTTGGCTGGCCGAAGACTGGAAACCGTCTCCTACATCGTCCCAGACCGACAGTCTGTCTCCTGGACCACACGCTTCAGCTGTTTGGATAAAAGTGCGAATAGCAGCCAAACACAACTGAACACACCAGCGAGTAAGGCGCGGTCCTGTTTGTTGTCGAATGATTTCTACTCCTCTGCTACCACGTAGAAATATCCTCCCTTTTGGGGGATCGGTTGGGATGTGTGTCTGTGCCAAGGGTCACTACCATTGGAAATAGATATCTATAAAAGTGCTCTAGTCTCCTGCCATAGAGCACACGAGGGGGATCTCAGCGCAGTGCACGATGTCAATGTGCAGATAGTATCAAACGGCAGTCGGGAAAGGGGTAAAAGCAGCTGTTTTCATGTGAAGGTAGTATCAAACGTCAGGCTAGAAAAGGGAAAACAGCAGTTTCCGTGTGAAGATAGTATGACACGTCAGGCGGGAAAGGGGGAAAGCAACGGTTTCGACGTGAAGATGGTATCAAACGACAGACAGGAAAGGGGATATTATACTTTATCATCACTGTAAGAGACAAAGAAAGTACATTTACTGGGGATCGACCACAGTCGACCTTCCGTGTGGCGATGACACGTGATCTGATACTAGCAATCACATAACTGGACATACAGACACTGCCGATATACAGTTACATAAACTAGAGGAAGACAACGACAATCTTACCAGAGCTAGAGCCAGGTCTCTTGTCCCTGCCTGCGGGCCAATCATCGCGCTGTCTGCAGCTATTGTATTGATCTCCGGTTATTGACCCTGGCTCCGAGGTATTTGCTGGGTCGAAAGTGTAATCCGATATACAGTCACAGTTAAGAGCTGGCTCTTCTAAAGAGCCGAAGCGCTCACGCTGGTCAATAACCGCGGACTCAAGCCTGTCGATGAGAAGGGAAAGGTTGGACTTGGCCGTTGAGTATCTGCCACTGAGATCAGATGTTGCAGTGTGGTAGTGCTCGGAATCAGCGCATGAAAGATGAGAACACGAGACCGAAGGGGTGCTGCTTGACAGGGAATCATCTAGGTCACCATCTCCAAAATACTTGGCATTGCTGTGAGAGAGCCTTTGTAGAAGCGAGCCTGCAAGTGGTGACCCACTTCTGTGGCATCTTTTGAAATAGTTTAAATTCTCTAGTGAGTTTGTATGTGGTCGAAAATCCGTAACGGGTGCCTGGCTGCCCAGGTTCATTAATGAGAAGCTTCGAACCCGGCGAGAATGAGGTGGGTCGCTGGTTATCTGAGGTTTATCACCAGCTTCCTCGATAAACAGGTCGGACTGGCAGAAACAAGAGCTGGAACAGCAATGGCCCGGGCTTGACGGCCGACTGTGGTCTTCAGACATTGCTGAAGACTGCCCAGTAGAAGAATCGTGGCCGTTGTGGAAGCTGTCCGCAAGCCCAGGCTCATCTCGGGTGGGAGTAACCGACCTCTGGGACCACAAGTCAGCTTCTGAGGTCAGCAGATCCTGCTGGTTCTGTGATGAAGGCTGGATGTTTGAGATGTCAGTAACTTGTTCCTTAAGTCGGCTTTCCCCTAGGGAAATTAGTTCTTGTGAAGAGTTCGGTGATGGCTCGTGTTTATGGAACCGCCTGAGCTGGATGTCTGAACTGGCAATGACTTGTTCCGTAAGTCGACTTTCCCCTAGGGAAGTTAGTTCTTGTGACGAGTTTGGTGATGGCTCGTGTTTATGGAACCGCCTGAAGTCTGACACGGGGTGGGCTTTATATCGCTCTTCCTTACGCTTACAGTCCTCCGACAATTCCCCCACTGAATACCTGTGTTGGAAAAGGCGCCTATCTGTCCCATAATTCACCGAAATACAACTACTACGTCTGATTTTCCTAATCATCTTCGTCCAGTCCTTGGCAGAATACGCAAAGGGTTTTTGCGGATCAATTTCATTCTGAGAAAAACAGGGGCTGTAACTAGTGTAAGAGCTTGCTTCCTGGCCACAAGAAACGTTTGGATCACGGAAGACGTCATCAGTCGAGCTGAGATCGTGCCTGTTCTCCAGCAAGCACGATCTCCGACCTGAACGAAATCTCTCAAACTCTTTCTCGAACTCCAAAAAGGACTCATCATTGTCGAAAAAGTCCGCAAATATGTCACAAGCCAGTTTGGGCTGTTGGACATCCTTCGGGGAATTGTCTCCAGTTGAACTGTCTAGTTTGGTGTAGGATCCAGTGTCCGTAATTGACGAAATTCTGCGACCTGTGTCTATGTTTGACGAAATTCTGCGGCCTGTGTCTAGGTGTGACATGTGACGAGTGTCTAGGTCCCTGGAGATGCGACGGTTCCTGACTGCCTCAAACACTTGCTCGAACTCCAGGAAATGCTCGTCCTCGTTCAGAAACTCCATGAGAATGTCACTGATGCTTAGCTCCAGGTCATCACTTCTGTCACAGCCAACAGAGCTTGCCGCCACACCTACATGGCTGGTACGGCACAATGATCCAGGCCTCTCAACTGTCAATAGGTTGTTGAGCGCCTGTTGTGAGCCATCATTCAATGGTGCCTTGTATTTCGAGACAGAAGGCGTATCTGCCGTACTTAAACCAGCTTGCACAACCGTTGGTGGTGATCTCAAAGGCGCTACCTCGGGCACCACTGGAGCGCCATTACAGGGCCTGGCACTCCTGCTGGCGCAACCTCGCCGACTTTTGCACAAATAATTGTTCTTACAAATAAACTGCAGCTCTGCCAAATCTATCAACTCCTCACCACCACCATCGCCACCATCAATAAACCTGCACACAAAGCCGCGTTTCAGTTTCTGGAAATCCCTCAGGTCCTGCTTGAAAGCCTCAAAATCCTGTTCATCCTTGAAGCCGTGCAGAAAGCAGTTGTACTGCGAGGAGGGCAGGTCAGAGAACTTGAGGCTGAAGATGTGGTGTGCAGAGTCTTGTGGAGAGCACACCTCAAAGTCCCCTAGACCCGTGGTGTAGTAACCACTGTCATCCATTCCTGTGTGTGGGCCTCATAGCACGATCCCCGATCATAGGGGCACCTTTACTAATGTACACACACGAATGTTTTTAGTACAGACGATCTGACTAATGAATAAACACGATCATCGTTAATATCGGCGCTTTTATTCAAGAATGCACACGGTTTTTTGCTAATACATTCTTACTGATGTATAAACATGATCGTCATTAATATAGACGTTCTTACTCAAGAATGCACACGGTTTTTCGTTAATATAGACAACCTCGACCTCAAACCAACGCCTCAATACACGCCCGTGTACAGATGTAAGAACACGACAACACATCCCCATTCCCACAGAAACGTCGGAACTAGCAAACAGCACAGACCTATCTAACCAATCCAGCAAGACGCAGGATTCGGCAGACGGCAAACAATGGCGCCACTTCCAATATCAAGGACATCAAAACAAAATACAACACCCAGTATTATCCACAAAGGCTGATCTTACTTCGGTACACATTCCAGATTAGTACGCCTGGATCAGATCGGATACACTAATGAAAAACATCTTCTACCCGAGTCATGTGGAAAGAAAAAAACGCTATGGCAATCCAAGCCATCACTTCTCTTACATTCTCACTTGTGTCTACAAGAATACGCAAACTGCAACTTTCTCGGGTAGACTGCATGAAATATGCATTCACTAAGCCGGGTAAACACAAAAATCTGCAGCTGGCACCACACCAAAAGGTATATCAAACACATCTACCTGATGTTTATGCCACGACAAGAGTACGCCGCTCAGAAATGAACTCACGACTCGTTAGACTGGTACGCGGAGGTAGGCAGGCTCACGCACGGGGGGAGCACGGGCGATGACAGGAGCAGATTTCAGTTACTCAGCACTTGGCGTGTCCCTGGGCAGGAAACCACACACACCCAAACTTCCGAACATCAACGCAACCAAGGATAGAATAATGTTATACCCAAGTTCACACGACTCCGTGTTTTAGTTTTTCTGCCTTCGTTTTTTTTTTTTTTTCAATACCACACCTACGCCAAGGTACAGGCGGACGAACGAACGAACGAACGAACGAACAAACATACAAACACATATTCAGACACACACATGAGTGCATATACACACAGATATATATATATATATATATATATATATATATATATATATATATATATATATATATATATATATATATATATATGTATAGTGAGAGAGCGAGAGAGAAGGGGAGAGAGAGAGAAGGGGGAGAGAGAGGGGGAGGGAGGGGGGAGAGAGAGGTGCATATCCTATTAACAGGATATTGCAGTAAACACCAGTATTTTTCAGCTGCTGTTAATGGCAAGTATACTACGATCAGTAGTTTGCCACTGATTTCTGAACGACGGCTCACATGCCCTCCGTAAGAAAGCAACGCGACGCGATCCGCTGCCGAATCTCGCGTAGCTGTGTTTCATCCGTGAGTATGCGGGATTACGAACAGCGTCCTTAAAATCTTCGCCAGGGAGTCCGGTGTCGGACTATTACTACAGCGAATTGGGTAGTACGGTGCATCCTGAAAACTCAGTCCATGGGTATATAGCTGAGTTTACATACACTATAGACCAGTGGCTCTCAACCGGTGGGGAATTCTTCCCACCCTCCCCACCCCCCTTCCCGAGCGAATTTTAGGGTTTTTAGAGGGGGAATTAAGATTATTTCAAGATCGCATTAATACAAGAACCGATTACCTGGTATTGTTTTTCCCTCCATATTTTACGGTTCTGTACTTCTCGCCCTTCTGAGATTTGTTTTATAACGTAAGTACACCCACAAATCACGTTTTATATAGACGTCTAGACTTGTTCTAGTATGTGTTATTAAATTTAGCTTCCACTTTTACATATACTGTGCATGGGGGGGGGGGGAATTTATAGGGAGGAAATACGAAAGAGGCGGGGGAATGACATTCAGAACATATGGTGAAGGAGTGCAAGGGCTAAAAAACAAAGGTTGAGAACCACTGCTCTAGACCAAGGCAACAAGGTTCTCTTGGACTCTCGCGGGTATGACTTGATCCAGCACAGAACTCCATTAGTGGGAACTAACAAATAATCTCTGCAGACGAGATAGCAAAACTGCGATTCACTGGTCATTCTGACAACCTCCCCACAATGGTCGTCGGAGAGAGACATCCCACAATCGCCGTCGGAGAGAGACATCCCACAATGGTCGTCGGAGAGAGACATCCCACAATCGCCGTCGGAGAGAGACATCCAACAATTGCCTTCGGGGAGAGACATCCCACAATGGTCGTCGGAGAGAGACATCCCACAATGGCCGTCGGAGAGACACATCACACATTGGCCATCGGAGAGAGACATCCCACAATGACCGTCGGAGAGAGACATCCCACAATGACCGTCGGAGAGAGGCATCTCACAATGACCGTCAGATAGAGAAAAAACCCATTCTCCGGTGTTTTCATTCCACGCCAGAGACGCAAAGGCAGGTAACTACAAGAACTAACAAATAATATTAACTCTTCGGTGACCTAGAATTAATCATGAAAGACTTCTAACGGAAAATTTAGAGATACATTTCTGCACTTAGGATAATGGGAGTCATCTGTTAAGGGACATCAGAGTTGTGGAAATGGAAAGATAACAAAAGAGATTGAGAAAAACGTAAAGATAATAAGAGACAGGAGAAAATGTAAAGACAACAACGAAGATAAGGTCACGCGAAAGACAAAATTCAAAAGAAAATGCATAAACAACCCGTTGATCAGAAGGTAGAAACAAATATACAATTAAAAACAATGTTTTTACCCTAGTGAATTTGAATAACGAAGACGCAAATAATAGACTGCACAAATTATTGCCTGGCATATTTCGCTGCATCTTGTCAGGTACATATTGCAGAAATCACAGAACATTAAGTAAAGCAATAAGATAAATCTTTCAAACTGAAATATACAACACACGTATTCACCCAGTAATTTGAATTGTCTACTACGGTAATTTTAAACTATCATGTATTTTTGTTTGCGCAAAATTGACCATCGTGTATGAGTGTGATATTAGGAACAGGGTGGAAACTTTTAAAAGGAAAGTTAAGCGTGTGCATGATAAATAAGGGAAAAAGAGAGGGGGGGGGAGAAGAAAGGGACACCTACATAAAAGAACACGAAGAGGCGCACACAGACGGGACACAAGATCGAGAAATGTAAATAAATAATCGAAGGCGACAGAGACAAAACTCGTCCCTGTGTGACCGAGGATGCTACGAGGAGTGAAGGGCAACCTGCCAGGGGTGTCGCAATGGGCGGTGCACAAGTAGCTACAACATGCAACCTATCGTCTATCAATTATTGCTTCGTTGGGGAGAAGAAGAAGAAGAAGAAGAAGAAGAAGAAGAAGAAGAAGAAGAAGAAGAAGAAGAAGAAGAAGAAGAAGAAGAAGAAGAAAAGTGAAACATATTGAAGAAAGAAAGAAAGAAAGAAAGAAAGAAAGAAAGAAAGAAAGAAAGAAAGAAAGAAAGAAAAGAAAGAAAAGAAAGAGTGAAACACAATGAAGAAAGAAAGAAACACAATGAAGAAAGAAAGAAAGAAAGAAAGAAAGAAAAGAAAGAAAGAAAGAAAGAAAGAAAGAAAGAAAGAAAGAAAGAAAGAAAGAAAGAAAGAAAGAAAGAAAGAAAGAAAGAAAGAAAGAAAGAAAGAACGGCACAACTGCTGGCATGTCGTGTTCAAAATACGAGGTTTGGATCGGATGAAATGTGATTCTGTCAACTGGGAGGTAACATGGAACACTTCCACATGTCCTCACTTGTAAAGAGAGTTCCTCCCTTGTTAAGAGAGTCCATGGTTTGTAAAGAGAGGTCCTGGCCAGCAGACAGACAAAGCTTCCATTGTTTACCAAACCACCACGACAATCTCCAGGCCCTGGCCACCAGATGTCCGAAACGTGTGGCACGAGGGCCGCATGTGGCCCTTCAAGTAGCTAACTGCGGCCCTTGTGGATAATGTTTGGCAACGCGTAAAACATGGTTATTTGTGTTTAAGATAGGTGCAGTTTGCATTACCAACTGTGGTAAAAGTTAAAATATGTTATTTGCTACTGTTATTTTATTATTTAACTCGTTCTGTTCCAGTTAACACATTATATGTAATTAAATATAAAATATAACCCTAACCTGCACAGTTCGCGGCGAACGCACTAGTCAGGCGGTCTTAATTCCTTAGGCTCAACAACTCCCCTCTCCCACTCCTGTCCTACACAGCAAATAGATAACCATTGCAGTAGATGACAACTATTGTCCAAGCGAAGCCAGCAATGCTTAGCGGGCTATTTTATATATATATAATATTTGGCCTCATCATACTAGAGAAATCTGGCTAGATATTCTAACAGGCACCAAGTTCGCGAATTCGTCTACGAAGACCCAGACACTACACACTCAAACGGCAGTAAGCATCACCTTTTTACAATGATCGTGGATTGACTAACCACTCTAACCATTAGGCCATCGCAAGAGAGCCACAAGTCACAACGAAGGCACAAGTCACAACTGAGTTAAAAATCGTAAAGAAATCATAAGTGACAATTGATCCACAATTCACAATGGAGTAACAAGTCATAATGCAGTCATAAATCATAATGCACTCATAAGTCATAATGCAGTCATAAATCATAATGCAGTCATAAATCATAATGCAGTCATAAATCATAATGCACTCATAAGTCATAATGCAGTCATAAATCATAATGCAGTCATAAATCATAATGCAGTCATAAGTCACAATGCAGTTATAAATCACAATGTAGACATAAATGAAAAAGGAGCCAGAAGCCACAATAGAGTCAGAAGTTACAACGATGTCAGAAGTCACAGCGGATTCACAAGTCACGACAGTCACAAGTCACAACGGTGTCACGAGTCACAACGTCAATTTGCTGAAAAGGAATCGAAAATTGTTTTTCTTTAAGACCTCGGAACGAGTAAACTTGCACACACAAACTACATGGGGTCGCGTCTGCAAGAACATGTCCATAAGAACTCCTGGTTTTTTTCTGCCCTTATTGGAGAAGCCCAGTCGTCCGACCTACTACTCGGGATATCAAGCGATATCATCCTAAGGTTCCTGTATTTTTTTTTTTTTTGGTACATTAAATAAGTCCTCAAGCAAACAACCTACTGTGGTAGGCTCATCACATTCTGTAATCTAGCACGAACGACGGACTAGATCAGTGATTCTCAACCTGTGGGGAATTCTCCCCGGGGGGGGGGGGATTTTTAGGGTTTCCATGGGGGGGGGGGGGGATTAATATTATTCAAGATCGCATTAATACAAGAACCAATTACTTGATATTGTTTTCCATCTAAATTTTACGGTTCTGTACTTCTCGCCCAGTGAAATTCGTTTTATAACGTAAGTAGACCCGCAAATCACGTGTTATGTAGATGTCTAGACTTGTTCTAGTATGTGTTATTAAATTTAGCTTCCATTTTTATGTATACTGTGTAAGGGTGGGGAGAGGGGGGATTTATAGGGAGGACATTCGAAAGGGGAGGGGGTATGACGTTCTGAACATATGGTAAAGGGGGGGGCATGGGCCAAAAAAGGTTGAGAACCACTGGACTAGATGGTCAGTCCCCTTATTTAACCAGACGACGAGCCCTCGACCAACCGCACTCATGACATTACCTTGTCATACTATACGCCGAGGTTCCCTATGTTGCAAACACACACACACACACACACACACATACACACACACCGCGATTCATACCCCGTATGTGGAGTCAAGGCCGGCGCCACCTCTCAGATACACTACACATATCCCTGAAATATCACAATCTGCCCTACATGTTTAACCATATTCCATGAACAAACTCGAATGCAGACAACAGTCCCCCATTGTTGACATCCTGGAAATGACTAGTAACAACAAAACAAACACGCGCACAGCCACACACTGGGAAGCCACGTCAGACAGCTGACACCAGAAATCCCAGCATCACCAAGTTGGGACCGTTCAGAGCCGGTTCGCTTGAAGGCAACAAAACATGGTCTGGCTGAGTGAACTCCACGCCCCAAGACAAGGAACTGGAACTTAGCGTTCTCTTGCCCGATTGGCTGTGACGAACGCTAGCTGTGAATTAGCATATATTACTTCGTTCTTCACTCGGCCTTTCCTCTTCTACAATGGGGTGCCATAGAGCATTACTTTGGAATTATGCACAGACACTTTTATTGTGTTCATTTTCCAAACAAAGACAAGCGAGCGGCTACATACGGAACAGAACATGGGATCTGCAAGACGAGTGATGTGTGCTACTGCTCTAACCGTATCTCGGGTCGGTCCAGCTTCATACAAATGGGACCAAGACAATTTTCTAGGAACTTTCTGGGCTGGAACGGTGACGAGGAAGGGAACTGACCACCGTAAATTGGAACATAGAACACGTAAAGATCTAAAACTAACACTCTATCGGCTGTATCTGCTACAGGGCTCACTTTACTTTTATTTTTAGGCCATTTACATAAACCTGGTGCCTAAGTTATTTACATAAAACTGGCGTTTGAGTCATGTACATAAAACTGGTGGTTAAGTCATGTACATAAAACTGATGTTTAAGTCATGTATATAAACCTGGTGTTTAAGCCATTTACATAAAACGGGTGTGTTCCTTATCAAGGAGCCGATGTGGCATAGCGGTTAGTGCGTTTGCCTGCCGAGACAGAGATCCGGGTTCAAACCCCAGAAACAGCAGGATTGGTGTTTCCCGGACTAGTACGATCCTAAACACCCGGGGCAAATATCTGTGGAGAAGCACCAGCGCCTCCCAGTCGGCAGATCTGATGATGATGGCGATGATGATGATGATGATGATAACAAGGCCACCTGGATTGCTTTGACATCTGCCCGATAAAACGGTTCCTTCCGATATAAATTGTCCATATTCACAACCATAATGATGTCTCTGGTGTGTCCTCTTCTTTTGTGCTAGGTCATCCAAATATTGTCATTTATTTGCCCTTCTGCGCATCATAACTTCTGTATTAGTGTGTGTGTGTTTTTTTTTTTTTCTTCTTCTTTTCTTCTTCGGTAATTGAGAGTTCTGGTGTAGTATAGTCCCTTAGCCTGGCATACCAAGCCGTGTGTATGCCAGTTCATGGTTGGTTTCATTGTTGGCTGATATTTGAGATAACCAGTCTCAGACCAACCTTCCTTAGTTGCCTTTTGAGACATGCACAGGTGGTCTACAGTGTTACTATTCTTTACTTTGGCTTTGGGGTCCAGGTAAAACACGTGCACCCCTGACTTCTGCCAACACCTTACATTTGAAGGATGCCAACTATTGGTTGGCGCGCCCCTGACTGTTACCAACACTTTACATTTGAAGGATGCCAACTATTGGTTGTACACACACGCGTGCCCCCGACTGTTACCAACACCTTACATCTGAAAGATGCCAACTATTGGTTGGCGCGCCCCTGACTGTTGCCAACACCTTACATTTGAAGGATGCCAACTATTGGTTGGTGCGCCCCTGACTGTTGCCAACACCTTACATTTGAAGGATGCCAACTATTGGTTGTACACATACGCGCGCCCCTGACTGTTGCCAACACCTTACATTTGAAGGATGCCAACTATTGGTTGGCGCGCCCCTGACTGTTACCAACACTTTACATTTGAAGGATGCCAACTATTGGTTGTACACACACGCGTGCCCCCGACTGTTACCAACACCTTACATCTGAAAGATGCCAACTATTGGTTGGCGCGCCCCTGACTGTTGCCAACACCTTACATTTGAAGGATGCCAACTATTGGTTGGTGCGCCCCTGACTGTTGCCAACACCTTACATTTGAAGGATGCCAACTATTGGTTGTACACATACGCGCGCCCCTGACTGTTGCCAACACCTTACATTTGAAGGATGTCAACTATTGGTTGGCGCGCCCCTGACTGTTGCCAACACCTTACATTTGAAGGATGCCAACTATTGGTTGTACACGCGCGCCCCTGACTGTTGCCAACACCTTACATTTGAAGGATATCAACTACTGGTTGTACACACTGGCGGGCCCAACACAGGCCAACAGCTGGGGTCAAGGCAATTACTGGAGCCGTAAAACAGACCTGGTGGATGGGCATCTCACTGGGTCACGTGCCACACTAACAGCCGGATGGTGACAGCAGATGGTATCTTATCGTCCAGGCTTAAACCCGCCAAGGGTGTGGGGAACAATGGGCAGATAGCCGGGAGAAAAATGCTTCGGCCGGTAGCTGGATCAATACAGCGGTAGTAACTGTCACTCAGAACGGGAACCCGGCTTTAGGGGAGAAATGAGAAACAATATAAAATAACACCAAGTAGTCCAGGTTAACAGAGCACAATTATGGAAAACAAAGAACGTTGCGGTGACTAGCCTTCATCAGCAAGCAAATACACAACATATAAACACGAGGAAGACACTACACTGACTATATTAAAGCATAAAAACTGACTGAGAAGGATGGATAGATAACAAAATTAAAACAATACACCCAAAATGTGCCTATCATCATCATGTGTCATGCCGACAAGCATGAGCGATCTCACGCGATCACCAGAGTCGTGGATAAGCTCTGTGTTCATGTCTCGACCATGCCACGTTGCCAAGCCATCCAGGTATTTACATCTCTGCCTTTGCCTTGTTCTTTTCTCCTCAATCTTGCCAGTTGTCACCAAGTTGTCTAATTGTTTTCTTCTCATAACGTGTCCAAAAAAAGAGTAACTGTCCACGCCTAATTTCTCTAATCAGTTTAGGGTTTTTATTTGTTTCTCGTAGGACTTGTTCATTGGTTTTTCTGTCTGTCCATGGTATTCTCTGCATTTTCCTGACAAACAAACCATATTTGCACGCCATTTTATGTTTTTCTGCCTATCGTGCAAGTTTCACATCCAGACATAAGATAGCAAATATCACACCAGGACAAACCAGCCAGGGCAGGCAGCCACTGATGACCACAGCACCATGACTCCAACAGTTGAACAAAGCCTGGCACCCGCATTGCCCTACCCCGGGTGGCGGCGACAACAGGCTCGGTGCATGCCTCACTAAACCAGTGTACTCGGTTAGCAACTCTGATAGGGGGCGGGGGAGGATGTTGGAAAATTAAGGGGGGGGGGGGCCCACAGAGAGAGAGAGAAGGAAGAGAGAGAGAGAGGGGGGGGGAGAGAGAGGGGGGGGGGGGAGAGAGAGAATTGAATTGAATAGAACTTCATTTTAAAAGGGTTACAAATTGGGCACGTAGGCCCGTCTAACATTCGGCCCTTCCAATCACTCATCTTTCGTTCATCAACAGTGCATGATACAGTCACATAGGGAAAAACAAATTGTCAAATGAATGTTGTAAGCATAAACAAACAAACACACACACACACACAGTAAGAGAGAGAGAGAGAGAGAGAGAGAGAGAGAGAGAGAGAGAGAAGGAAGAGAGAGAGAGAGAGAGAGAGAGAGAGAGAGAGAGAGAGAGAGAACGCAGCGGCAGAGTTCTGATAATTTCACGACGATATCAGCAATGTCTTACACTTGTATTGGTTAGTTGCGTTTCCTTTTCATAACGTCGCAGTCAATCTCAGCATATTTGGCTGTTTGTGATCTCTTGGCAAGTTTACGTTTGGTAGTTTGCCATTGCTTTCTGAACGACCGGCACTCAAACCACTGCATAAAAACCAACGCAAGGCGATCTGCTTCCAAATCGCCTGCACTGAGTTTTGAACTCGGTATGCGGGATTACAAACGGCGTCCGTAACGCCATCGCCACAGCGCACTGAGAAAATTACAGTAAAGAGGCCCCTGACAGGCCGTGAGACCTACTGGCCGTGTGGTTCCGGCCCCATGTTTCTATAGGACAACGGACACTCGGTTGGTGATGTGGTCACTGTACGCCGGCCTTTACTTTTCCTGACTTTGTCCTGCCAACCAGTCCAACTGGGCGCCGATCTCAATTTACAAAAATTACGCCGTGGTGGGAAGTGGAATACATGACCTCCGTGTCGGCAGATAAGCCTGCTACCCACTGTGCCAGCCCGGTTCCCACTCGGTAAGTATGCATTTAATAAACAGTATATTATGTGATCAATCACTGAAAGCTAACAATGGCGACTTGCCAGCATCCCTTCCCAGCATGCACAACGGGATTCCATACTGTCTGAGAGAAGTGATTTCCTGCAATCTCATTGTCTACAGACTCATACAAGAAGGCTGCCTTTCTAGAATGTACAGTGCGCTTCCCAAATTCCTCTCACCCGAGATTCTCTGCTACACTATCTCCCATAGCCGCTTCTGCCCCGGTTCAACAATGGCGGTTATACTGGCTTCTGTCTGCCATTATCCGGGCATTTTTTACCCGCCGTTTTGGGGTCAGTGTTGACAATGGCGTGTTGTGTGCGCGTGCCGCACCTTTCAGCCAATGACAGGATCTGCCCCAACTTTCAGTTGAAAGCTGCACAAAGAGACAGGGTCGTGCAGCTGGACAGGAGGAAGGAACTGACAATGGGTTTGTACCCCCTCCCACCCCCACCCCGGGTGTGTGCATGCTGTTTGTGCGTGCGTATATGTGTGTGTGTGTGTGGGGGGGGGGGGATAAAAGAGTGACAGAAACGAGATAGAGACAAGACAGAAAGGCAAATTAGTAGAAGTGGGAGAACAACTGTGCATGCATGTTTGAGTAAATTATGGCCATATACATACTGAAGGAGTATAGAGGACAAGATGCAGAGGGGGCATGCCTGACAGAGAGACTTGGGTAGATATGGAGTCTGTCTACAGAGAGGGAGGCGGGTAGATATGGAGTCTGTCTACAGAGAGGGAGGCGGGTAGATATGGAGTCTGTCTACAGAGAGGGAGGCGGGTAGATATGGAGTCTGTCTATAGAGGGGGAGACTTGGGTAGATATGGAGTCTGTCTATAGAGGGGGAGACTTGGGTAGATATAGAGTCTGTCTATAGAGTCTATATAGTCAGATATGACTGAGCTACCGTATAACAGTAGACGGTACTACCTGGTTTCTGTTAGCGCCGAACGTTGGGCGGCGCTTACCAAACCCGACACCCCACATTGTGCCAACGGCTTCGGGCGGAAGAGCGCAATTGGGAGGGTACAAGCCTTACCCTGGTGCGAGGAAATGCAAGCTAAAGACAAAATTGTCATGGCAGGGCAGACCAGGCCCTAAGCCTTGGTTGGCGACTGGTCTAGGATCGAAGCTCCGACAGGCGGACAGTTAGAGCATTGCTTTGCTGATCCGGCAGCTTCTGCAGCTTGTCTTGTTCCAGATGTAGGGGTGTTACCTTTCCTCTGGAGTGAACTAGGCAGGCCGAGAGAGGGATCATGCTGCATGGGCAACACATGATCTCTATATTTTAGCCCAGGCTTTGTGCTATGGAGAGGCAATAACTCCATCCCTGGTCTTAACTGGTCTCGGAATCAAAGCGAGAGGCAACTGTTACGGGTTATAAGTCCTTGTCAGTTGGCGTAGACATGGGGCGCCACGCGTTGCCTCTGACGGTGGGAGACACCTATAAGTGTCACTGATCAGCTACCGCCCGCCTCAAGCTGGGCAGCCCCCAGCCAATTGGGTGCTGATCCGCCACAGCCTGCCTGCTTCAATGGGTGCTTGGGGCTAGGACAAAATCTGAATCGCAGGCTGTAAAACCAATGCACCAGGTACAAACAAAAATATAAATAGAAACCTCAAGCTACGGCTTGCAACCTGGAACGTGAGAACCATGTGTCCAGGATTTTCCACTGACTTGATCAATATTGACGATGTGAGAAAAACGGCTGTGATTGATGCCGAACTCAATCGTCTTAACATTGATATTGCTGGCCTGCAGGAGACTCGCCTCGCTGAGGAAGGGTCACTCAGGGAAAACAACTACACCTTTTTCTGGAAGGGTAAAGGGCAGGCAGAAAAAAGGCAACACGGTGTGGGCTTTGCAGTGAAGAATTCGCTACTGGGAATGATTGAAATTCCAGCAGGAGGAAATGAAAGACTATTATCCCTGCGCTTGGCAACCTCTTGTGGGTTTGCCACCATTATTACTGCATATGCACCGACACTCGATTCCTCTGATGATGTGAAGGATTTGTTCTATGAGGAGTTAGACTCTGTGATCAAGGCAGTTCCAAAATCCGACTACATTTATATGCTCGGTGATTTCAATGCTCGTGTGGGCAAGGACTCGAGTTCATGGCCAGTGTGCCTTGGAAAATACAACATCGGTCGCATGAATGAAAATGGGCAAAGGCTGCTGGAGCATTGCACCAGTAATGACCTATGTATTACAAACTCTTTTTTTAAAACAAAAGAGATGCATAAGGTCACATGGAAACATCCAAGATCCGGCCATTGGCACCAGCTGGACTTCATCATCACACGGAGACAACATCTGAACCATATATCATTGACTCGTAGTTACCACAGTGCTGACTGTGATACGGATCATTCTTTGGTTGTTGCAAGGGTTAGACTGAGACCAAAGAGAATCTACACAGCTAAACACAAATCTAGCCCCAGGATTAATATTATTAACACTCATGATCCTGAAAAGTGCTTTCAGTTTCAACAGCAACTTGAAGACGCTTTCACTGATACACCAGAAAATTGTACAGTAAATGATAAATGGAATAAACTTAAGGAAACTCTCTGTAAAACTGCCGTAAAGGTTTACGGCACTGTGGATCATAAGAGGCAGGACTGGTTTGCGGCCAACAGCGAGACTCTGCAGCCCTTGATTGATAAGAAGAAGAAAGCTCTCTTAAGAAACAAGGAAAGACCAACGCGTAACACTCTGAGTGAGCTAAGGCAAGCTAGGAAGGATGTGCAAAAGGCTGCCAGGCAGTGTGCAAATGATTATTGGATCAAGTTATGTGAGTCCATTCAAATCGCAAGTGATAAGGGAGACATAAGAAGCATGTATGAAGGAATAAAGAAAGCCTGTGGTCCAGTGATCAAAAGAAGTGCACCATTGAAAACCTTGACTGGAGAAGTCATCACTGATAAGAAACAGCAGATGGACAGATGGGTAGAGCACTATTTGGAGCTTTACTCAAGTGAGACCAAACTAGCGGATAATGCCCTCAACGCCATAGAGGCTCTACCAACTCTTGACCACCTGGACACACTTCCCACCATAACAGAAGTTAAGTGTGCTATAAATGAACTTGCATCTGGCAAGGCTCCAGGTAAGGATGGGATTCCAATAGAGGTTATCAGGAGTGGGCAAGACACACTCACTATACAGATCCACCAGCTAATAGAGCTATGCTGGCGTGAAGGACAAGTCCCACAGGATTTCAAAGATTCAAGCATCATAACACTGTACAAGAACAAGGGCGATCGGAGCGACTGCAACAACTATAGGGGTATCTCACTTCTGTGTATTGTTGGAAAAGTATTTGCCAATATTGTTCTGCGCAGACTTCAAGTCTTAGGAGATCAAGTCTACCCCGAATCACAGTGTGGCTTTCGACAGAACCGGTCTACCACTGATATGATATTCTCATTGCGACAAATGCAAGAAAAATGCCGTGAACAGAATCAACCACTGTTTATTGCCTTCATCGACCTCACAAAGGCATTTGATTTGGTCAGTCGTGAGGGTCTGTTCAAGGCACTAAAGAAGATTGGCTGCCCACCAACTCTTCTGTCCATTGTGGAATCGTTCCACACAGGCATGAAGGGTATAATCAAGTTTGATGGTGCAACTTCTGAAGAATTTGAAATCAAGAGTGGAGTTAAGCAAGGTTGTGTACTAGCTCCCACCCTCTTTGGAATATACTTCTCACTTCTACTGAAATATGCATTTCGTGATCAGGATGGTGGTATATACATTCACTCACGCTCAGATGGCGGCCTCTACAATGCTCAGAGATTGAAGGCTAAGACCAAAATTAGGAGGGTACTGATCAGAGAGTTGCTTTTTGCAGATGATGCTGCAGTTACGACCCACTCTGAGGAAGAATTGCAATGTCTACTATCTGCATTCTCCAATGCTTGTTCTGAATTTGGTTTAACAATTAGCAAAAAGAAGACACAGATTATGTCACAGGGTGCACATGGGGTACCATCAATCTTTATTGACGACGCCGAACTAGAGATAGTAGACCATTTTACATATTTAGGATCAGTGGTAAATAGCAAATTATCCCTAGATCAGGAAATCAACATCCGGATTGGTAAGGCAGCAACAACAATGAACAGGTTAAGAAAAAGAGTCTGGGAGAACAGGAAGCTTACTGCCAAAACAAAAGTCCTTGTCTATCAAGCCTGTGTCCTTAGTACTCTTCTCTATGGCAGTGAAACCTGGACAACTTACTCACACCAAGAGAACAATTTAAACAGCTTTCATATGCGGTGTCTGCGAAGAATTCTTGGTATTAAGTGGCAAGACAAAATCACAAATACTGAAGTATTGGAAAGATCAGGTTGTGTGACAGTTTATTCCATGCTCAGTCTTCGTAGACTTAGATGGATAGGACATCTTAGGAGGATGGATGATGGTAGAATACCAAAGGATATCTTTTTTGGTGAATTACAGATGGGTAAGAGATCTCAGGGTCGGCCTCTACTACGATACAAAGATGTGTGTAAGCGGGACATGATTGATACAGGCATTGATAATGCACATTGGGAGCAAGTCGCCGCTGAACGTGTTGCATGGAGGGCAAATATCAGAAATGGAATAAAGTCAAAGGAGAAAATTATTGCAGAAAAGTCACACACCAAGCGTTTGAGACGTAAGATGGTGAATGATGGTGGAAATGACCACGTGTTCACATGCACCCACTGTGAACGGACATTTACAGCGCAAATTGGCCTTATCAGTCACACTCGCTACCGCCATAGTTAAAAGTTATTATGCCTTTTTAAAGCACAAACTATCGTCTGTCAAGACGGCAAGGTGCCATGTATCTATAGAGGGGGAGACTTGAGTAGATATGGAGTCTGTCTATAGAGGGGGAGACTTGGGTAGATATGGAGTCTGTCTATAGAGGGGGAGACTTGGGTAGATATGGAGTCTGTCTACAGAGGAGAGACTTGGGTAGATATGGAGTCTGTCTATAGAGGGGGAGACTTGGGTAGATATGGAGTCTGTCTATAGAGGGGGAGACTTGGGTAGATATGGAGTCTGTCTATAGAGGGGGAGACGGGTAGATATGGAGTCTGTCTATAGAGGGGGAGACTTGAGTAGATATGGAGTCTGTCTATAGAGGGGGAGACTTGGGTAGATATGGAGTCTGTCTATAGAGGGGGAGACTTGGGTAGATATGGAGTCTGTCTATAGAGGGGGAGACTTGGGTAGATATGGAGTCTGTCTATAGAGGGGGAGACTTGGGTAGATATGGAGTCTGTCTATAGAGGGGGAGACTTGGGTAGATATGGAGTCTGTCTATAGAGGGGGAGACTTGGGTAGATATGGAGTCTGTCTATAGAGGGGGAGACTTGGGTAGATATGGAGTCTGTCTATAGAGGGGGAGACTTGGGTGGATATGGAGTCTGTCTATAGAGGGGGAGACTTGGGTGGATATGGAGTCTGTCTATAGAGGGGGAGACTTGGGTAGATATGGAGTCTGTCTATAGAGGGGGAGACTTGGGTAGATATGGAGTCTGTCTATAGAGGGGGAGACTTGGGTAGATATGGAGTCTGTCTATAGAGGGGGAGACTTGGGTAGATATGGAGTCTGTCTATAGAGGGGGAGACTTGGGTAGATATGGAGTCTGTCTATAGAGGGGGAGACTTGGGTAGATATGGAGTCTGTCTATAGAGGGGGAGACTTGAGTAGATATGGAGTCTGTCTATAGAGGGGGAGACTTGGGTAGATATGGAGTCTGTCTATAGAGGGGGAGACTTGGGTAGATATGGAGTCTGTCTATAGAGGGGGAGACTTGGGTAGATATGGAGTCTGTCTATAGAGGGGGAGACTTGGGTAGATATGGAGTCTGTCTATAGAGGGGGAGACTTGAGTAGATATGGGGTCTGTCTATAGAGGGGGAGACTTGAGTAGATATGGGGTCTGTCTACAGAGGGGGAGACTTGAGTAGATATGGAGTCTGTCTACAGAGGGGGAGACTTGGGTAGATATGGAGTCTGTCTACAGAGGGGGAGACTTGGGTAGATATGGAGTCTGTCTACAGAGGGGGAGACTTGGGTAGATATGGAGTCTGTCTATAGAGGGGGAGACTTGGGTAGATATGGAGTCTGTCTATAGAGGGGGAGACTTGAGTAGATATGGAGTCTGTCTATAGAGGGGGAGACTTGAGTAGATATGGAGTCTGTCTATAGAGGGGGAGACTTGGGTGGATATGGAGTCTGTCTACAGAGGGGGAGACTTGGGTAGATATGGAGTCTGTCTACAGAGGGGGAGACTTGGGTGGATATGGAGTCTGTCTACAGAGGGGAGACTTGGGTAGATATGGAGTCTGTCTATAGAGGGGGAGACTTGAGTGGATATGGAGTCTGTCTATAGAGGGGGAGACTTGGGTAGATATGGAGTGTCTATAGAGGGGGAGACTTGAGTGGATATGGAGTCTGTCTATAGAGGGGGAAACTTGGGTAGATATGGAGTCTGTCTATAGAGGGGGAGACTTGAGTAGATATGGAGTCTGTCTACAGAGGGGGAGACTTGGGTGGATATGGAGTCTGTCTATAGAGGGGGAGACTTGAGTGGATATGGAGTCTGTCTATAGAGGGGGAGACTTGGGTAGATATGGAGTGTCTATAGAGGGGGAGACTTGAGTGGATATGGAGTCTGTCTATAGAGGGGGAGACTTGAGTAGATATGGGGTCTGTCTATAGAGGGGGAGACTTGGGTAGATATGGAGTCTGTCTACAGAGGGGGAGACTTGGGTAGATATGGAGTCTGTCTATAGAGGGGGAGACTTGAGTAGATATGGAGTCTGTCTATAGAGGGGGAGACTTGGGTAGATATGGAGTCTGTCTATAGAGGGGGAGACTTGGGTAGATATGGAGTCTGTCTATAGAGGGGGAGACTTGGGTAGATATGGAGTCTGTCTACAGAGGGGGAGACTTGGGTGGATATGGAGTCTGTCTACAGAGGGGGAGACTTGGGTAGATATGGAATCTGTCTATAGAGGGGGAGACTTGGGTAGATATGGAGTCTGTCTATAGAGGGGGAGACTTGGGTAGATATGGAGTCTGTCTATAGAGGGGGAGACTTGGGTAGATATGGAGTCTGTCTATAGAGGGGGAGACTTGGGTAGATATGGAGTCTGTCTATAGAGGGGGAGACTTGGGTGGATATGGAGTCTGTCTATAGAGGGGGAGACTTGGGTGGATATGGAGTCTGTCTATAGAGGGGGAGACTTGAGTAGATATGGAGTCTGTCTATAGAGGGGGAGACTTGGGTAGATATGGAATCTGTCTATAGAGGGGGAGACTTGGGTAGATATGGAGTGTCTATAGAGGGGGAGACTTGGGTAGATATGGAGTCTGTCTATAGAGGGGGAGACTTGGGTAGATATGGAGTCTGTCTATAGAGGGGGAGACTTGAGTGGATATGGAGTCTGTCTATAGAGGGGGAGGCGGGTAGATATGGAGTCTGTCTACAGAGGGGGAGACTTGGGTGGATATGGAGTCTGTCTACAGAGGGGGAGACTTGGGTAGATATGGAGTCTGTCTACAGAGGGGGAGACTTGGGTAGATATGGAGTCTGTCTATAGAGGGGGAGACTTGGGTAGATATGGAGTCTGTCTATAGAGGGGGAGACTTGGGTAGATATGGAGTCTGTCTATAGAGGGGGAGACTTGGGTAGATATGGAGTCTGTCTATAGAGGGGGAGACTTGGGTAGATAAGGAGTCTGTCTATAGAGGAGGAGACTTGAGTAGATATGGAGTATGTCTATAGAGGGGGAGACTTGAGTAGATATGGAGTCTGTCTATAGAGGGGGAGACTTGGGTGGATATGGAGTCTGTCTACAGAGGGGGAGACTTGGGTAGATATGGAGTCTGTCTACAGAGGGGGAGACTTGGGTGGATATGGAGTCTGTCTACAGAGGGGAGACTTGGGTAGATATGGAGTCTGTCTATAGAGGGGGAGACTTGAGTGGATATGGAGTCTGTCTATAGAGGGGGAGACTTGGGTAGATATGGAGTGTCTATAGAGGGGGAGACTTGAGTGGATATGGAGTCTGTCTATAGAGGGGGAAACTTGGGTAGATATGGAGTCTGTCTATAGAGGGGGAGACTTGAGTAGATATGGAGTCTGTCTACAGAGGGGGAGACTTGGGTGGATATGGAGTCTGTCTATAGAGGGGGAGACTTGAGTGGATATGGAGTCTGTCTATAGAGGGGGAGACTTGGGTAGATATGGAGTGTCTATAGAGGGGGAGACTTGAGTGGATATGGAGTCTGTCTATAGAGGGGGAGACTTGAGTAGATATGGGGTCTGTCTATAGAGGGGGAGACTTGGGTAGATATGGAGTCTGTCTACAGAGGGGGAGACTTGGGTAGATATGGAGTCTGTCTATAGAGGGGGAGACTTGAGTAGATATGGAGTCTGTCTATAGAGGGGGAGACTTGGGTAGATATGGAGTCTGTCTATAGAGGGGGAGACTTGGGTAGATATGGAGTCTGTCTATAGAGGGGGAGACTTGGGTAGATATGGAGTCTGTCTACAGAGGGGGAGACTTGGGTGGATATGGAGTCTGTCTACAGAGGGGGAGACTTGGGTAGATATGGAATCTGTCTATAGAGGGGGAGACTTGGGTAGATATGGAGTCTGTCTATAGAGGGGAGACTTGGGTAGATATGGAGTCTGTCTATAGAGGGGGAGACTTGGGTAGATATGGAGTCTGTCTATAGAGGGGGAGACTTGGGTAGATATGGAGTCTGTCTATAGAGGGGGAGACTTGGGTAGATATGGAGTCTGTCTATAGAGGGGGAGACTTGGGTAGATATGGAGTCTGTCTATAGAGGGGGAGACTTGGGTAGATATGGAGTCTGTCTATAGAGGAGGAGACTTGAGTAGATATGGAGTATGTCTATAGAGGGGGAGACTTGGGTAGATATGGAGTGTCTATAGAGGGGGAGACTTGGGTAGATATGGAGTCTGTCTATAGAGGGGGAGACTTGGGTAGATATGGAGTCTGTCTATAGAGGGGGAGACTTGGGTGGATATGGAGTATGTCTATAGAGGGGGAGACTTGGGTAGATATGGAGTCTGTCTATAGAGGGGGAGACTTGGGTAGATATGGAGTCTGTCTACAGAAGGGGAGACTTGGGTAGATATGGAGTCTGTCTATAGAGGGGGAGACTTGGGTAGATATGGAGTCTGTCTATAGAGGGGGAGACTTGGGTAGATATGGAATCTGTCTACAGAGGGGGAGACTTGAGTAGATATGGAGTCTGTCTATAGAGGGGGAGACTTGAGTAGATATGGAGTCTGTCTACAGAGGGGGAAACTTGGGTGGATATGGAGTCTGTCTATAGAGAGGGAGACTTGGGTAGATATGGAGTCTGTCTACAGAGGGGGAGACTTGGGTGGATATGGAGTCTATCTACAGAGAGGGAGACGGGTGGATATGGAGTCTGTCTATAGAGGGGGAGACTTGGGTAGATATGGAGTATGTCTATAGAGGGGGAGACTTGCGTAGTCTCCCCCTCTCCCCCTATAGAGGGGGAGACTTGAGTATATATGGAGTCTGTCTACAGAGGGGGAGACTTGAGTGGATATGGAGTCTGTCTACAGAGGGGGAGACTTGGGTGGATATGGAGTCTGTCTATAGAGAGGGAGACTTGGGTAGATATGGAGTCTGTCTATAGAGGGGGAGACTTGGGTAGATATGGAGTCTGTCTATAGAGGGGGAGACTTGGGTGGATATGGAGTCTGTCTATAGAGGGGGAGACTTGGGTGGATATGGAGTCTGTCTATAGAGGGGGAGACTTGAGTAGATATGGAGTCTGTCTACAGAGAGGGAGACTTGGGTAGATATGGAGTCTGTCTATAGAGGGGGAGACTTGGGTGGATATGGAGTCTGTCTATAGAGGGGGAGACTTGGGTAGATATGGAGTCTGTCTATAGAGGGGGAGACTTGGGTGGATATGGAGTCTGTCTATAGAGGGGGAGACTTGGGTGGATATGGAGTCTGTCTACAGAGGGGGAGACTTGGGTGGATATGGAGTCTGTCTATAGAGGGGGAGACTTGAGTGGATATGGAGTCTGTCTATAGAGAGGGAGACTTGGGTAGATATGGAGTCTGTCTATAGAGAGGGAGACTTGGGTGGATATGGAGTCTGTCTATAGAGGAGGAGACTTGGGTGGATATGGAGTCTGTCTATAGAGGGGGAGACTTGGGTAGATATGGAGTATGTCTATAGAGGGGGAGACTTGGGTAGATATGGAGTCTGTCTATAGAGGGGGAGACTTGAGTAGATATCGAGTCTGTCTATAAAGGGGGAGACTTGGGTGGATATGGAGTATGTCTATAGAGGGGGAGACTTGGGTAGATATGGAGTCTGTCTATAGAGGGGGAGACTTGAGTAGATATGGAGTCTGTCTATAAAGGGGGAGACTTGGGTGGATATGGAGTCTGTCTACAGAGAGGGAGACTTGGGTGGATATGGAGTCTGTCTACAGAGGGGGAGACTTGAGTGGATATGGAGTCTGTCTACAGAGGGGGAGACTTGAGTAGATATGGAGTCTGTCTATAGAGGGGGAAACTTGAGTAGATATGGAGTCTGTCTATAGAGGGGGAGACTTGGGTGGATATGGAGTCTGTCTACAGAGGGGGAGACTTGAGTAGATATGGATTCTGTCTATAGAGGGGGAAACTTGGGTAGATATGGAGTCTGTCTATAGAGGGGGAGACTTGGGTGGATATGGAGTCTGTCTACAGAGGGGGAGACTTGGGTGGATATGGAATCTGTCTATAGAGGGGGAGACTTGGGTAGATATGGAGTCTGTCTACAGAGGGATAGACTTGAGTAGATATGGAGTCTGTCTATAGCGGGGGAGACTTGGGTAGATATGGAGACCGGGTGCGTTATTCAGTACAAAAGCAGGTGTGCATGTATTTGAAGCATGTTGCTTCAATCAAATCATCTTGACTGCCCGCGCACAAAACTATTCTTAGGAGATTAAATTGATGGTTTCCCGTTGACTTCCACAGACACATAAATGATATGCTATTAACATTCCATTGTGTGTATCTTTTCTAATGTTTTAAAAATATGTCCAGGATAGCGACAAATTACAAGGACTGACGGCCAGAAATATAGACAGTCTAACAGTGAGAACGGGCGAAAGACACGGGGGGAGACGAGAAGATGGTGAAGCGATATGTAGACACCCTTACTGTGAGAGAGTGACAGGAAGGCAGACAGAAGCATGCGCATAGAGTTCATAGACACATATCCTGTTTCAGGAGGAAGTGGTTTTCCACGTAACTGGATACACGAACCAAAACGGGTATCACAAGACCAGAATACAGAAAACCACACTGATCATGTCTGTATCAACAAGAAACGTAGATCATCTTCTTACACGATGTCAATGTTTTTAGAAGTGCGGGTGTAGATTCGGGTCCCCAATTAATAAGTTGTTTTTCAAATAGTTGTAGCTCAAGAGGCACACAACCTCTTATCAACAGGAAATCACTATAATTGTGGGGAATACCCCACAAAGCAAGGCACTAAGGCAGTGGTTCTCAGCCGGTGGGGAATTCCCCCTAGGGGGGAATTTTAGGGTTTCCAGGGGAGAATTAATTCAACAACCGATTACTTGATATTGTTTTTCCCTTTATACTTTACGGTTCTCTACTTGTCGCCCTTCTGAAATTCGTTTTATAACTTAAGAAGGCCCGCAAATCACGTTTTATGTAGACGTCTAGACTTGTTCTAGTATGTGTTATTAAATATAGATTCCATTTTTACGTATACTGTATAGGGGCGGGGGGGGGGGGAGAATTAATAGGAAGGAAATACGAAAGGGGGGGATGACATTCTGAACATATGGTGAAGGAGTGCATGGGCCAAAACAGGTTGAGAACCAATGCACTAAGGAACAATTTATGGTCAGTCTTTAACAAGTAGCAGACCCTACAGCAGTTAGCGGACGAGGTGAGGACGGCAGACGGCCAGTAGCAAGTTGAAATCGTTTGGAACACATCATGTACACAAATCACTTAAAACAAACAACGAAAATAAAGCTCAGATAACACCAAGACACTTAAAACAACGGAGGAAAATAAAGCACGGATAACACCAAGACACTTAAAACAAAGAACGAAAATAAAGCTCAGATAACACCAAGACACTTAAAACAACGGAGGAAAATAAAGCACGGATAACACCAAGACACTTAAAACAAAGAACGAAAATAAAGCACGGATAACACCAAGACACTTAAAACAACGGAGGAAAGAAACATTACAAATGCCGATTTCGGCACAATCAGCGGGGGTAATTATGGCTGAATGGATAAGAGCATTCGTTCTTAAACTTCCCGTGTGCTGATATCGAGGTAGCGGGTTAAACCCCTACATCCGACAGTATGGACTCAAATGTTAAATTCTCGTCCTGGACGTGAATGACAAGTACTTCAGAAGGCGGCGTGGGTTCGCCTGATGGCGAGGGACACTGATATTAGGAAAAGCTCATCCACGGGCAAAAATAATTCCACTGCACTAGAACTAGTAGCATTTCTATGGACAACGCTTGAGTTCTAAGCGAGGAAATGTTTAAAACAAACAAAAAAAGAAATATCAACGCCATAAACACTTAGTCACAAGCCATGAAAAATACAGACAGAAGCCAATGAATTTTGTTGTTGTTGGGTATATCCTATTTACATGACATCGCTGTCAACACCAGCACTGCTGCTGTTGATGTCTTGGCAAGTTTACGTTCAGTAGTTTGCTATTTCTTTCTGAACGACGGTCTACTGCTAAATCGGAGAGGATAACACATTTATTCAGATGGCCTAGCAGAGATGGCAGAAGCAACGGTGGTGGAAGGACCAGTCGGAGATCTTGACAGCACCACAAGGTCAACAGCAGCGACATATAATCAACCATGTGAACTGACTGAATAGTCATGGGGATGTTCTCGCCAACATTACAGATCAAATGTCAGATGAGCTGATGAGATCAACTGAACAGACCTGTCCTAAACGATCCCCCATATATACAGCGTGCAGAAATGGGGCTGGGTGTCAGCGACGAGGAAACATCTAAAGAAGAAATTAGAACAGGTATCAAACTTCTGAAGGATGGGAATACTGCTGGTCCATGTGGTATCCCAGGAGAAGCTATTAAAGACAACATAAACACCTCAACTGAATTACTCAACACGTTCTTTAGCAGAATCTGGAAGACTAAAGAAATACCAGTAGGCATCAGAGAACTATATCTGATGGAGCTGCAAAAGAAAGGGGACCTGGGGAATGCGAAAATTAAAGAAGAATACTGTTACTTTCAGTTCCTGTGGAAAATATTAAGCAGGATCGTTCTGGGGAGATTAAGAGGTGCCACTGACAAGCAACTAAGGGATGAACAGGCAGGCTTCCGACCAAACAGACCCAGCACGACCAGATCACATAATCTTCGATTTTATTGGATTTTTGGACAACAAAACGTATGCAGCAGTACTGATAGAAACCCCTTTGGAAACTGGTAAGGCATTATGGGACACCGTAGAAGACTATTTGCTTAACAATAGCGACATAAATACATGAGATGCAGTCTTCATGAGGATAAACTAATACATATAAGATAAGAACAGGGGTGCATTTCGTTAACATTATTATTTGTACCGACTATAGACTTGATTATGAAGACAACAATAACCGCCACCAGAATTGCAATTCAATGGGTTCTGGTGGAGCAACTTGATGAGCCGGACAATGGGTTCTGGTGGAGCAACTTGATGAGCCGGACAATGGGTTCTGGTGGAGCAACTTGATGATCCGGACTTCGTTAATGACAATGCCCTCCTGTCTCACACAGGAAGTCATTTTAAGATAAACTAAACGCACTTAATGAAGTCATAGACATCTAACTCAACAATGCACAGGTGAAATAAAGATAAAGATACACGAGATAAGTCCAGCAAAAGATAACCCGACTTGACTGACTGCCTTGGATGAATCATACACATATTCAGGTAGCATTGTAGATAAAGATGAAAGGACAGACACATATTAGCATACGCATACACAAGACTAGAAGGGTTTCCAAAGCCGCGGAATATGCGAGGAAGTTCAAAAAAGTTAACTCTTGTAACAAACTGCGAATATTTAACACTACCTTCAAATCAGCACTGCTACGCGGATCAGTCTCGGCCTTGACTCGGGGACGTAAATTACAAGTACCTCAAGTCGGAGTGGGTTCGCCTGATGGCGAGGGACACTAGTAATAGCCAAAGCTAATCCACACGCAAAAAATCAGTCCAGTGAACTACAAGTAAGAGCAAGTGAATGGACTACCGTTGAGTTCAAAGCGAGTGAAGGAAAAATAAAGTGTAGTACGACTAAAGCAATGACTAATAACCTAGAAAATTTAATGAGTTGCAACCTGCATGGAACAGAAGGACTAATATGTTATGAAGGAATCACTAATGTGGAGCTTGGGGAGGGAACGGACAGGGAAAGGCCAGGCGAGAAATTCAGGCTGGCGGTGGGTAGGACAGAGTATAGATAGGACACAAACTGATAAAACATGCTACTGGTATAGCATAGATAGGACACACATTGAGAAAACATGCTACTGGTATAGCATAGATAGGACACACACTGATAAAACATGCTACTGGTATAGCATAGATAGGACACACACTGATAAAACATGATACTGGTATAGCATAGATAGGACACACACTGATAAAACATGATACTGGTATAGCATAGATAGGACACACACTGATAAAACATGCTACTGGTATAGCTAGAACGTCCTTCAAAAGAAATACAGGGAGCCTACAGGCCATGCTTACAACACGGGCAATATGAAAGTCTAGCCACATGTAACAATATTATTATTGCCACCACGGTGGACACAGGGTATTAATGCCACCACGGTGAGCACGTGGTATTAATGCCACCACGGTGAGCACGTGGTATTAATTCCCTCAGTGGACACGTGGTATTAATGCCCTCAGTGGACACGTGGTATTAATGCCCTCAGTGGGTACGTGGTATTAATGCCCTCAGTGGGTACGTGGTATTAATTACTACTACTACTACTACTACTAATACTACTACTACGACTACTATACTACTATTACTACTACTACTAGAATCACTACAACCACTACTACTACTAAATCTATTACTACTACAACAACAACAACTACTACTACTATTACTACTGCTGCTGCTGCTGCTACTACTACTACTACTACTACCACGACTACTACTAGTACAACTACTACTACAAATACTACTGTTTCTGCTTGTACTACTACCACCACCACAAAAACAACATACTACTGCTACTATTACTATAACTACTAATACAAAGGAGGGGATATGCGCACTTATGGACTGAATAGTTCGATGTGCAGTGGGGATATGCTAACGACTAACTAACCAACCACAACCATCTAGACACCCACAATCACCCATTACCACCCCAATAAATGCACATAATGAGGCAATGTATTCTTTCCCCTATGTACCCACGGCGGGTGTGAAACTAATACAAGTGACGAGAATCCCACACCTGCCACGAGCAACGAGATTTCCAGCTGCTTCTATCATCAAACCGGGCGTGCCGGACTCCGCGTCTGCTAGATGAGTTGGGACCCTCCGATCGTGCCAGCATTAACTTCTGTGTGATTACAGTCTGCTACAATAGTTGGAACTTTCCAGCTTCACTCAACTTTTGTGTGATCATGAGACGTTGAGTAAACTGTCTAAGTACATGGAAATATCACTGGCTAGGTAATTATTGAGTAAATTGTAAGTAGAAGGAAATATCACTGGCCAGGTGACTATTGAGTAAACCTAAGTATACGGAAATATCACTGGTCAGGTAACTAATGGGTAAACCGTAAGTACACGAAGAAGAAGAAGAAGAAGAAGAAGAAGAAGAAGAAGAAGAAGAAGAAGAAGAAGAAGAAGAAGAAGAAGAAGAAGAAGAAGAAGAAGAAGAAGAAGGAGAACAAGAAGAACAAGAACAAGAAGAACAAAAAGAAGTGGGACTTAATTGTGGCAGCTGTGGCGTTGGTGGTAGTGATGATGCTTGTGGCGGTTGTGGTAGTATTGGTTTCAGTTTTTTGTTGTTTTTTTCCCCAGTCGCTGAGCTTTCTAATCAAATTTTGTATTGATCTGAATGAAGCTCAACATGGTCAACTCAAGAACGTACTCAGTTTAACGGTAAACCTATACGACATTCCAATAATACCCCAGACTATGTGTTGTAATTGTTTCAGCTAAAGTATTATTCATTTATTCACTTCATATGATATATAACCATACAGTATGCACCCGACGAGACGCGGCGAAATATGCCAGGCAATAAATCGTGCAACATATTGTTTGCGTGCGACTTCTGTGTTTACATTCACAAATTGGGTCCATTTTTTTTTCTATACCATAAAATATATCTCCGGTGTGTGAATGAAAAACATAACTGAATATTTAAAACTACAATGAAGAAAACGGAACACACACGCGACCAGCCTCCAACGACATCCCAACAACACGGTTCACACACAAGTGTGTTGTATTGTAATATACCCGTGAACTCAGCCTACTGCGTGTG